>VYZM01015666.1:2190-28501 GCA_013398915.1 Dromas ardeola | reverse complement strand
TATTCTTTATTTTATTATTCTTTTTATTCTTTATTTCATTCTTTGTTTTTTCATTTTATTATTTTATCACTTTTTATTTTATTTTTCTGGTTCTTCCGCTGTCCAGCCCCGCCATCCCCCAAACCTGTGTAATTCTCACCGGAACCCCTGGAAGTTTCGGGCAGGAGAGGCCATACGCGCTCTGCATCCTCTGCACCGAGTCTGGGGATGTTATGCAGAGGCCCTCGGTCACGCATGACTAATTTAAATCTCGGGGTGCCTTCTCTTTAGAGCAGGTAGAAGCATAAAGGAGAAATCAGCTGGATGGCTCAGTGAGTTTGTAGTTCCTCATTCAGCACAGGTACGGATTTGAGAGCACAGGCAGTCTGGCAGACATGGAACAGCAGGCATGGAAGCCTTCCTGCCCTGAGTGGCAATCTGCTGTTTTTAACCTAATCCGGGCGAGAAGACCTCTGTGCTTGCCCAAAATCGATCTGTCTCGTGCGTTTTGTTCTGAGATACACATGCCAAATAAATTGTGTATGCGCAGTAGGTTATATTTTTTTTTCTGTGCCTTTGATATATCAAACAGTTGCTTTTTGGCCTGTTAACATTGGGAGGTAAACAGTGTGGTAGCTTCTTGTGCTGCATGTTGGTCTCCTCAGCGCATAATGCATATGCATACATCCACAGATCCAAGTAGTATCTCTTGCCAAATTGCAAACAAATTACTCAAGATGTGTTACAAAACATGTTTTTATTAATCCTTTTTTTACATGGCTTCTAATTTCCACTGCTTATTTATATGTAGTTCTAGATGTCTGTTTAACCATTATATTAACATGTGCACCATGCAATTTGAATGATACAAAAAATGCAGTGAGCAAAAGCATTGGCATTATTTCCTAAGAGTGATTCTCTGATAACAAACTGCTGAATAATTATTGGAAGTTTCAAGTATGATTTTGCAATTAGCAAAAACTAACCATTGCTTTTCTGTAAAGCACAGTTGATTCTGAACACAGAGTTACAGCTAATTTTTAACTTACACCATGTTTCACAGTGAAAGTCAATTACAGGAAACTAACCATTGCTTTTCTGTAAAGCACAGTTGATTCTGAACACAGAGTTACAGCTAATTTTTAACTTACACCGTGTTTCACAGTGAAAGTTAATTACAGGAAACTAACCAGTGGTAACTATCTAGTCATGCCTTCTAAACAAAAACATTTCCAGTGGTGTGTTTTTGTACAGCAGTAGTGCTACAGGTTCCCAGTGTTGAATGAGTCGGAGTGGAAGAGTTAGTGTAACAGCTTTCAATATACCCTTGTTTTTCATCGTTGCCATGGGAATATTCTCATGGCAGGCCTGCACAGCCCATATGTTTTTCTGAAAGAGCAGATGGAACAGAGCAGCAATGCTATGCCGTATTAAATTGTGTGCTTCGCTCTTGGCTACCTGCAGCCAGCAGCAAGTGGCGAGGGGAGGGGGTGTAAGGTATTTACTTCCTTTCACACCAAATCTTCTCCAAAGCACTCTAGCTTCATGCTGTAGCAACTTTTCTCCTCACACGGAGGCTGGAAAAATATACACGCACAAAAATTACTAATGACTAAGCACCTCTCTTCAGTCACTTTCCTTTCGCTGTGATGTACCGTTCCTGATTCACCTCTGTCTTCTGCCCACCCACTTCTCTGTAAATCATTGACCTTGCAGCCAGGTGGTGGAACTATGGTTTTTATGTCTCCTTGCTCTGGTTGAAAACCCCTGCTGACAGGGGTCAGCAAAAAAGACATTGAGGTGCTGGAACATGTCAAGAGAAGGGCAACAAAGCTGGTGAGGGTTCTGGAGCACAAGCCTCATCAGAAGCAGCTGAGGGAGCTGGGGTTGTTCAGCCTGGAGAAAAGGAGTCTGAGGGGAGACCTTATCGCTTTCTACAACTACCTGAAAGGAGGTTGTAGAGAGGCGGGGGTCAGTCTCTTCTCCCAAGTAACAAGCGATAGGACAAGAGGAAACAGACTCACGTAGCGCCAGGAGAGGTTTAGATTGGATATTAGGAAAAATTTCTACACTGAAAGGGTTATCAAGCATTGGAACAGTCTGCCCAGGGAAGTGGTGGAATCATCATCCCTGGAGGTATTTAAAAGACGGGTAGACATAGTGCTTAGCGATACGGTTTAGTGATGGTTTTTGTCAGTGTTAGGTTGATGGTTACACTAGATGATCTGAAAGGTCCCTTCAAGCCTAGGAGATTCTATGATTCTTTGTGCCAAACCTCTGCAGAGATATCTTCTGTCCACTGGGGAATGAAGTATATGATTTTTAAAATGGGTTGCTTCTTGGAGATCTGGTTTGTTGTTGCTCCGAATTTGATATGCGTTCCTTCAGAAAGTCACTGGTTTTGAGGTGCAGCCGACGGGGACAGTACTGTTCCTGCCTTTTGGCGAGGAAGGCATCTGTCAGGGCACAGCTGTAAAACAGCGGAAAGCTCTCGTAACTTTCAGGTGTGCTTCAGTTAGCTGGTACAGCTGTAAGCAAAGCAGGTAATCACAGAAGAAACAAAGTTGCTGTGCTGATCTGAGGATGTGAACAAACATATTGCAGAGAGCACTGCAAACTGTTCAGTTGCAGTGCTCTGACCTTCTTTGGCCGTAGTTTTGCCCATCTTTTTATCCAGATTAATCAGTAGGATCTAAAATTTAAAGAGTAAAAAACCTGGTGATGGAATAGCAGTGCAGAGACCTTCACAACGTTGACAGTCACTATTCTCCTCTGAAGGGGATGATGTTTTATCTGAAGATACCAGTTCTTTTGCTGAATCATTTTCAGTGTCCTTTGCTACAGGCTTGTTGAAAATCAGAGAATAAAACTGACGAGCTGGCTAATTTAAGTGTTATGTAATGAAAATCTGCTCCAAATTAGTCTTCGTTAATTTCTTTCAAGTAAAAAAAAAAAAAATGGTCTATGGCTTCTCTGAAGATTTCAGATCATCTCAATACAGTTGATGACAGCAAAGGAGCAGGAGGGTTTACTAAGGAGTAGATTCTGTTTTATGGGTAAAACTTCTGCTGAAGTCCTTGAAATTTTTGTGAAAGGTGTAGATTATGAAGGAATATTTTAAAAGAAAATTTCTTAAAAATGCATATATGAAAATGCTTAGCCACACACTGTATATAGTATGCCTGGCACTAAAGAATATTCAGATCAGAAAACGAAAGGGTCCTCATAAAGCTGGAAATTGCATCGTGACAGGTTCTTCTGTCTGCTCAGAGCCGTCCCTTTACCGTTGAAGGGCTCCTCAAGCACGAGGATGGAAACGACTATGAGAAAACTATGAGGTTGTGTCATCAAACTTGCTTATCTTCTTAATAGAGAGACCAATGACAGAAATTTTCTTAAATCAAATCTTGGAATCTGTTCAGAGGTTTCGTTTAAAAACTTCCTCCACATGTTTTCAAAAGTGCCTTCCTGTCCCTGCTTTTGCCATGGGAACCTCTTTCCTTTTTTTGTTTTCAAAGAAGTTATCAGATTTTATCCTAATATTATGCCAGTCCTAGTTAAGAAAATGCTTCTCTTAAATTTCTGGTGCACAGATTTTACAATCGAAGTGAGGTTAATTGACTTCTATTTTTTTCCTGAAAGGTGAAGCCTTTTTTTAATTATGGTGAATGTTATTTGAAGTATGGTTAGTGTTTTCCTGTTCACAAGAAAACTATCATGTTCCTGTAAGTTTAGAACCAAAACCCACTGTAAGATAAAATATTTCCATTGAAACGTCAGGTTTTTAAAATATTTAGATACCTATTATTGTGTTACTGAGCTATGACTGTGCTCTGTACTCTTCTTCTTAAGTCTTGCTTTGTATGATGATCTGATACGCTGTATAATTACAGTAGCTCTCACTACCATCTGTTGAGTCAGTTTGAAATTACTTAAAAGACCAAACCAAAACAAAAAGCCCAAAACCATATCGGCTGTTTTGGGGGTTATTATCTGAAGATGTTCAATCTGTTTTAAAATAGACTGAAGCAGAGGACAAAATTTTTTTTTTCAAAGCAAAACTGGGACATGTTGTAAGAAAAGTATACATGAGACGCATAACTTCCACTAGTTATTGTTTTTTTTTGTTCTCTGGTAGTAATTTACAGTGTCATAATACTCCTACTCTGAAAAGATAGTTTGCCAAAGGAGATGCTATTTTTGGAGAACGTTACTAGCCTAGCAGTCCTATACTAGATGCCCATTTGGGGAGGAAAAAACCAAAACCCCAGACCAAAATAAAATGTGGGCAAAACAAAATGAAATAACTATGCATAATCAAATGGAATGGATCCATCCGTGGAAGGACTGTGACCCTCTCCGAGGAATACCACCCTCTCTGGGATACACTCAGAAAAAGGGAATCGAGGACGTTTCCCTGTTGGTTGACACGGTGAAGCTCTTCGTTCACATTTTCAGTCATCCATCTCTGTATCTGCCATCAGGGGGTTCTTCCTTTTGTATTCAACTACTCTCATGGCTATTGCAAAGGAGTATGAGGCAGTTGGGTGGAGCCTGCCATTTGACTTCTAGATTCTTCGCAATAAAAACTTGGCAATACACAGTAAACAGGACAGAAAGCAGCTGCATAGTGTTGTGAAATAGTTTGGTAGCCTAGGCAGCAGGGACAGCACTTGTAATTCACTGACCGATACCTCCTAATTGGTCTGAAAGTTGATTTGCTAAGAAGCTTTCCAGTCTACCTGCAGGAGCCATCTCATCTCCCAAGGCTCGGAGCGATGCATCGTTAAGCAAAGCTTTTCCATTAGCTTATTTAAGTGTTATGAAAGAGTGGTATTAGGGAAAGTTCATTCGGTCTGTTCAGCAAAATGTGAAAACCACTCTGGAAGGGGCAAAAAAGGTAAGTTAGAATGGCAAAACTTTGGGCAAGGGATTCCTGGGTAGCTACTATGGAAATAACTGGTGGAGAACTCAATTTTTTGTGTAGCAGTTGATGTTAGGGTTACAAACTGTAAAGCCCACACGATTTTCTTATCTATACTGCTGAATTGCATGTTTTTTTTGGCAAACAAGATCGAACACAGATGAGGCTGGAAGTTCTTTGTAAGAAGGTTCAGTGCATTGTTTACTTGGACCACCACCTGCAGTGGTGCTTTTAGTTCATTAGATTTGTCGTAGTCTAGGCTAGCACTTGACTAGAACTTAATCACACAGAAAGTGGTGGTAGTAGTATTCATCTGCATTAGTGTATTGGTTCAGATCATGTGTGTACATTGAACAAATCTCCTGATTGACCCTACTTATTGCTCTACAGCGTGCAGGCTCAGAACATATGCATCGGGTTCCTTTTCGCATGAGACCAAATGGGAAGTCGTGCTCTAGGAGCTCACCTTTTGAGCTCCAACCCCTAATGTTCAGCCTGTAGGACCATACACGAGGCAGTCTGAAATAAAGCCCCTTTCACACATGTAGTATGGATGCTGGGTATTCAGGATACAACTGTTTTATACTCTGCAGATCTTCTGCTGTTCTGCACTATTTGCTAACGTAGACACTGCAAACTTGCTGTCTTGGGATACTTGTAGTTTTGAAGATCAAAAGTAGCAACATGGGAAGAGTAAGCATTTCCATTTTGTGCTCCTCTTCCATGAAGACACAGTTAAAAATTTACTTGGTCATCCTGACCACAGATGCGCACCTGCATCCTCTGTCTTCATCCTCTATGTCTTCTCCTTGCCTATTTTTTTCTTTCTTTAATTTTCTTAACATCTTTAATTTAATTAGCATCAAGAGATTGCCAAAAGATCACATTCTGTCTACTTGTGAATTTTGATTGGCTCATTTTACTCCTTGGCACCATCAAAGACAGGAGTAGTTTTAAAGACACATGATTCAGCATGCTTCCCCACCTCTAGCAAGTGACCCTAGTGTCGATCTCCAGTGAACACCAAGATGTCAGTCACCACAGTGATACAAGTCTTGGTCAAAGGCTGATGCCCGCAGTGCCAGAGACTGTGAGGAGCAGCCCACTGCTCTGGCTCCACCCTGGGGGTGTTCAGGCTGTCTGACGTGATATCAGGAGTATGCAAGGACTTAAGGACAACTGGTGAGCGGAGGTAGTCTTATCAAAAGGTGGAGAACTGCAGCAAAAAACTAAATAGGCATGTTTGTACTGCCTAAGTTGGCAGCCTGAGCAATGTGAGTTTACACAGCCCTGATAGTCCCAGAGGTAAACTTACAACACTGCTTGTAGTATCATAAACCAGCAGAGAATTCGCTTTATATTTACATATCTTACACAGCAGCTAATGACAATGACTTAGGTCTTACACATAATTTAGTCAATTGAGAAGGCTTTTCTTCTTCAAAAGTTACTGTTCTGTATGTAAACAATCTGGGTGATTTTGGCACATTTCCCACTGGAAACGTTTCTTTCTCTACAGCACAACTGACAGCTGTAGTTAAGTAGTTCTGTTGCTTAAAGATAAAAAGCTATATTGTCTCAGTGTCCCTTCCCAGAAGAGGAGTCGCTTGCCTTTGTGTTTTTTTCTTAGTTCTGTAGCAGCTACTTCACAGAGTGCGCTGATACAATGGAGAAGTTTACCGTGGTTATAAAAGTTTGATGAACAATGCCATAGTTGATCGAAGACCTTCCTTTGGTTTTCCTTTACAGAGAATGTGTCTTGATGCACTTACAAAGCTCTCTGTTACATTTCTGAAATTAGGCATCGTTCATAGAATCATAGAATAGTTTGGGTTGGAAGGGACCTATAAAGGTCATCTAGTCCAACCCGCCCTGCAGTCAGCAGGGCCATCCTCAATTAGATCAGGTTGCTCAGAGCCCCAACCAGCCTGACCTTGAATGCATCCAGGGATGGGGCCTCCACCACCTCTCTGGGCAACTTGTGCCAGTGTTTCACCACCTTCATTGTAAAATGAAGTGGCAGAGCACTGGAACAGGCTGCCCAGAGAGGCGGTGGAGTCTCCGTCTCTGGAGACATTCAAAACCCGCCTGGACGCGTTCCTGTGCAACCTGCTCTAAGGTGACCCTGCTCTGGCAGGGGGGTTGGACTAGATGATCTCCAGAGGTCCCTTCCAACCCTATGATTCTATGATTCTAAAAAGTTTCTTCCTTATATGTAATCTAAATCTACCCTTCTTTAGTTTAAAACCATTACCCCTTGTCCTATTGCAACAGGCCCTGCTAAAAAAGCAGTTCCCCATCTCTCCTGTAGGCCCCCTCTAAGTACTGAAAGGCCACAGTATGGTCTCCCCGGAGCCTTCTCTTTTCCAGGCTGAACAACCTCAACTCTTTCAGCCTGTCTTCATAGGAGAGGTGCTCCAGCCCTCTGATCGTTTTTGTGGACCTCCTTCGGACTCACTCCAACAGGTCTATGTCTTTCCTGTACTGAGAACTCCAGAGCTTCAGTTGGGCTTCAATTTCTTGAGCAAACTCCATTCATCTTACTACAGTTTCAGTCATTTAATTTTTATATAGCCCTTTTTGAACTTAACATGATTTTCCTTCTGGGCTGATAACCTATTTCATCCTTGTAAACTTATGTGAGATATTAAGGTTCTTGCTGCCTTCTGAGATGGTTTGTCAAAATGTGATCGTACGTCTAACTGACTAGCTTTATTTGCTTCTGGACTGATTTGTGTCTAAGGTTTATAATTTTGTAATGTTGTGTGATCCTTGTTTAAAGTCTTTTCTGCTGATTTCAGTGTTCAATGAGAATGCATGTTGGTATTTAAGCCATGAATGTCTAGTATTCTTTTTAATAACCCACTTATGCACTTGTATTTTGCATAGCCTTTTCTGTCCTGTCAGTTTTCTGTTCAAACAGCTTGCTTAAAAGTAATGTCAGTGTGAAGTCCCTTAGAAACTTTATTTGCTCCACACACCATTATTATGACCAGTGTTTGGGGCTGGAGTGTTGTAAGGAAACAGGAAGAGGAATGGGCATCAATATCTCATTTGTGGAGACCCTGAGTTCTGGATAAGTTAGCAAAAAAGGAGATGCTGGAAAGTGCCTGTCAAGCCATAGAAGAGTTGCATTGACTTACTCAAGAAACAGTGATAATATTATATGTAGGAAGAACAGGCTTCCAAGGAGAAAGAAAGTGAAATATTTTCAGGGACAAAGCTGTCCAAGGGAATTCAACCCATCTTTTTCTTCTCCCCCATCTCTTATTCTGTCCCCTGTCCTTCTTTGTGCTGCCCCAACTGCCAGACAGATGTTCCCAACTCCCTAGCAAATATGTGGGGCTGATGTACCCATGCCACCCACAGCCCCACAAGGACTCTGCTGCCTGGACATAGTGTTAGGACGAGTGGGCTCTTGATGGCATCAGGAGCATTAGCAGTTGTGGATGGAGACAAGGGAACTGCTTAGGAAATGATGGGCATCGGGTCTTTTGTAGGGGGTCTGCGTAGAAGAAGGAAGGACAGGGGACAGGATGGGGGAACACAAAGTGCAGACCATCCCCGGAAGAAAAGGTAGTCCAGTCTAGAAAGTTTGAGACCTCATGAGCTACTTCTGGTAACTGGTGTACATGGCAAAATGCATCATAGATGTGCTAATTTTTAACACTAGCTTAACACTGGAAAGTCTGTCGGTGGTTCATCAGAGCCTCTGTCAGCTTGTAGTTACAAGGATTAGGTTATGGTGGTGACCACTGTTTGGCACTTCATGTTTCAGGTGGTTAAAGATTTCCATGAAGTTTTAATTGATTTGAAACCTGTTCATCTTACAAATATTACTTTGCAGGATACAACTTCTTCACATTTTTCAGTTTCTACCATATAACTCAGCTGGGAGTGAGGGAAGTGGTGAGGACAGATGCCTTTGTAGCCTCCTGCCTCCCAGCCAGCTGGTCTTTATCTAGATGGTATAATTCATATATAAAACATTGAATGCAGTCTCTTCGGTTGACTACACACGGCAACAGCTGATCAAACAGCCAGTTCATACTATGCCTCATGATTACCTGGGTAGCTTGCATATAAACTCACATTCTGTTTGCTTGAGTTGATAGATCTGTGTTTGAATGCATTAAATATTGGAGCAAGACACCTCTTTTGTTCCAATATGAGTTAGTTTTTTATGAGGCTAACTTGGCCAGAGGCTGAATCAGTGAGTTATGCTAAACAGTGAGAACAAATGAGGAAAGGAAAGAGTGTAAATTCTTTTATTTTACACCTTAGACACTTTTCTTCTCCTCTGTGCTTACTTCACCTTTTTTTCCCCCCCCATGCATTATGTCAGAATGGTACAAAACTAATGGTAGCATTTTTTCTTTCATAACACTGATGTTTTTCTGAGCTGTTTGGCTCAAACTTTCTCCTGCCTGTACTTAGAGATGGAGGGAAGAGAGTCCCTTGAAAATCTTCTTATTTGATGGTTCCTTTTTGGGCTTCTCTGGATAACATCTATGTTCTCAGCCTTTGGTATCTCGGCCTGGTTCATCCTGAGCTGGCCGTTAAGAAATGAAGTGGTCTTTTTGGCATATCAGCAAAGAGATGGCTGGCATGTAAAGTGATTATACAGGATGCTGGGAAGTGGTGGGGTTCATCTTCATTTTTCAGTTATTCAAATAGATAAAATGTTCACAAATCCTTGTAAGCTTTACAAGTGAGTAGTATCTAGCCTGAGTGTTAATGTGTGTGCACACATCAATATATGTTATCATATGTGTGCTATGGTGATGATAGGAATTTCCAGGGAGTCACTGGGGCATGACTTGGTGGGTATTTAAAAATGACACTGAGATATGGTCGATATAAATCCATAATTATTTAGTGCAACTGGGTGAAAATAGTTGGCTGAAGATCAAGAAAAACATGAAACAAAAGGGATCGCCGTGGAATGAGGGCATGGTGGCTCTGCTAGGGGCTTTGCTAGCTGCCATGAGAAGTGATGTTCTCTAGATGGATGCCTGTGAGTCACCAGATATTGAGAAATCTGGGAAATTACATGTTACTCTTTAATGTCAAGATATGAGAATGATAGTCTGTTTATTTTTTAAATTCAAATCTTCTATTTGATCATGCATTTTGAGCACTTACTTTTCTCAGGGGACTAAAACCAATGAATTCTTTCCTTGAGAACATGTAAGACTTTGCAAAACGGATAAGCATTTCTCTTCAGAGGCAACTGCTGCATAATTTTGCAAACTTTTCCAGACGTAGCTTAGTCTTTTCTTCCCACATTGCTGTGTATGGAAGGCAAAACTCTTCTTCAGAGTAAAGCTGGCTGGCATTTTGTTTGCTTGTATATCTCCCTGTAATAGTAATGCCTAAAAGGATGCTTTTAGTAAACTACCTGTATAGCGCCTCAGCCGGTTCATTGTTCTAAGCTTTGTTTTTTCCAATGCTACTCTATGTTTGTTGTAGTGCTACCTTGTCTTTCAGTTCTCTGTATCTCCTCTACTTCTTCCCTCTGTCTGTTGTGTTTTAAGGCAGCCTAGATTGTAAACTATCAGAAAGGGATGACCAAAGGAGGCACTGAAATTGAAACTGTGAGCTAATATTGCAGTAAAGATGATAATAATAGTAATGCAGTTAACTTTAACTCTTCAGTATACCCTGGGGCCATAACAAAGGGCATGAAGAATGTGAATGGCTTTTTTTTAACCTGACTGGAGCTTAGAAACAGAATTCTTACTCTTCCTTTTGAAGTGTGAGGCGGGCATTGAGTGAGTGTACTGCTCCATGTGTAAGACACGACAATGAAATGAACAGAATAATGAATAAATGATTGATACTAGAAATACTCATCCTTTGAAATGCTGGAGTGCCCAGTTTCATCAGTCTAAAGTTTCGCTGGAAGCTTCAAATATAAAAATTCAATGGAAACTAAAGGGAAGTCCTGGGCAAGGGCAGAACAACTGTGTCTTCAGCACATCAGCCCGGGCACCACAGCACTGAAGGCATTGGGTTTCCACCCAAACGCAACAAGCTTTCTTCATGCTGTGCTGGCAGGGCTTGAGCTTAAGGTATCACCACTTTTCTCATCTCACTCCTAACTGGCCAGGCTCTATATCGCTTAACCAGGTGCGATGCCTGGGACAAACGGCAATCCCAGGCACAAATACAGGCTGGGCGGAGAATGGCTGAGGAGAAGGATTTGAGGGTGCTGGTGGATGAGAAATTCAACTTGAGCCATCAATGTGTGCTTGCAGCCCAGAAAGCCAACCGCATCCTGGACTGCATCAAAAGAAGTATGGCCAGCAGGTCGAGGGAGGTGTTTCTGCCCCTCTACTCCACTCTGGTGAGACCCCACCTGGAGTACTGTGTCCAGCTCTGGGGCCGCCAACATAAGGAGGACATGGACCTGTTGGAGTGAGTCCAGAGGAGGGTCATGAAGATGATCAGAGGGCTGGAGCACCTCTCCTATAAGGACAGGCTGAGAGAGCTGGGGTTGTTCAGCCTGGAGAAGAGAAGGCTCCAGGGAGACCTTATAGCAGCCTTCCAGTACCTGAAGGGGGCCTACAGGAGAGATGGGGAGGGACTCTTGATCGGGGGTGTAGCGACAGGATGAGGGGTAATGGTTTTAAACTGAGAGAGGGTAGATTTAGGTTAGGTATTAGGAAGAAATTCTTTACTGTGAGGGTGGTGAGGCACTGGAACATGTTGCCCAGAGAAGCTGTGGATGCCCCATCCCTGGAGGTGTTCAAGGCCAGGCTGGATGGGGCTTTGAGCAGCCTGGTCTAGTGGGAGGTGTCCCTGCCCGTGGCAGGGGAGTTGGAACTAGATCGTCTTTAAGGTCCCTTGTAACCTGAACCATTCTATGATTCTATGAAATGTGGACTGAATGTTATTAATGTTGATTTTAAGAACTCTGCTTAATAAATGCTGCTCCCTGCACACTGGATGAATCATCTAGGAGCACTTCCAGGGAGAAGAGATCATAGAAAGCTGGGACTGGAGTTTATGCTCATGTAAAGTCGCATTAACTCATGGGGATGCTCATACTGACTTCAGTGACAGGCTTATAGAACCAGCGCTCAGACAGAAAAAAACTCATTGCCTCGGCTAGACAATGAAATGTTAACAGAAATAAATTATATTTGCTCAGACTGCCATATCCTAGGCAGAAATGTTATGTACTTTGTACAAATATTTTAAGTAAATGTACATTTTAAGCAGATAGGCAGATTGATAATGTCTTTTTTTGCACCTTGGGGTTTCTGAAACTCTAATTTTATTATTTGTTAAGTGCTTTGATGTTGTGATTTTCATTTTAATGGCATTCATTGCTGCACAATGATACAGCTTAGGAAGAAGGCGTATCTCCCCCCATGGTAAAAATTCTTGCATCAAAAAAGAGTTGCTTTGATACCTTTTGCTGTACTGTTTGGCATGTGAAGGTAAGGCACTGAGAATAACCAAGAGTGACAATTTACAGAAACTGAGCTCTACCATGTTTTTCGGTTCTGAATTACAATTTTTGTTTCTTGCTTCCATGAGATTGAGTCAGATATTTAAAGTGCCTTTGTAAAAATGGCCCAAAGGAGATTAAAATGTTACCTTCACCCTGAAAGCATATGGGTGTAGGTGAGGGGCTAAGTTAATAAAAGGTATTGTCAGGGTACAGTATCTTGTTGTCCTTGTAGCCCTTTGCTTTTCAGAAGTATTGTCACCTAGACAACTCTTGGAGCAATCTGGATGCTGTGTACCTTGTCTTGCAGAGGACTAAGAAAGCAACGAAGTGGGAAAACTGACTATTGTTCATGCTTACCGTTTTTGATAGCGATGGGCCAGTCTGATGTGTGCTTTTAGCTATCTCTGTTGTAGTGCTCCTATTATAAATTCAAGGGACATGCTCAGAATCATAAGGGGATGGTATTCTTCACAAGAGCAAAATCCCTTGACCTTTTCATAATGTGAGGAAAGCTACAAAAAATGCCTGCATCACCTTAACTCACCCAGACCCTGGGCCAATATTGGCTTTGCTTTTTTTGTTGGTGGTGTTTTGGTTTTTATTTTGCTTACAATCCTTACCTATAATGCCTGTACAGGCATTATTGTCTCAAGCCATCATTTCAATTAAAACATTTTAGCTGGCTAATGATGAGTGACAGAGGTAAAGGCGACCAGCGCCAGGTTCAATCTTTCAGTGGCCGAGCAGTAATCGGATTGCGTTCATTAGAGCAGTCAACACAAACAAAACCAATGCTATTAAATTGCAGTTTCTAACACTGTAATGCAATAAAGAAACTGTGGAAGACTCGAAGGAGAAAACCCACTGGTGGAAAATAGCTGCTTAGGTGTGGATAAGAACTTGCCTTTTCTCTGTTTCTGCCCTCCATCCCTTCAGTATTGTGGTGGTATGCAAACTGTATTACGCTAATGGCACTGAACTAACAGAATGTTTTTGAGTACTCTCTTAAAAGGAGGTCAGAGAGCCCTGAGTATAAACAAGAAGGGTTTTTGTCTGAATTTTAGAGTAATTAGGCCTAAGCAACAGCAAACAGGATTCTTCCATTAACTGATCTAATTTTTAGATGCTAGGAACTTACCCAGAGGGGATTCCTAGTCAAAGGTGTGGTTTTTCTTCTTCCCCCACAATTTACCTCAATTGCTTGGGGCATAGTCCTCTCTATTTCTTCCCATTGCCCTAGGTCAAACACTGCAACTGTGTTGACCACGGACAAAGGGGTTCTGCTCAAAAGTTCTTCTGCAGTGTTAAGACAGATGGATTTTTGTTTCACTGAGTTCAGTGCAGCAGTTTTGGCCAAACTCATTTATTTGCTGTATGCGTTTTGTATGTATTTCTGAGCATCAGAGATGGTAGGTAAGGGTTCCTGTATGAAGACATCTAATAGTGAGGGAAGTTGTTTCCCATGTGATCCCACAGCAATACCAGCTTCTGTAACTTTTTGTAGGTTTTGACAGATTTGCTGCTTTTACTTAACATTTCAGCTTCTTACGGTTTCATGATTTTTGTGAAACTCATTACTTCCGTTAAGAAAAGAAATAAAATTCCTGGCCCCTCTAGTCAAAATGAGACTTAGACTCAAAATTAAGAAGAATACAAGCCTTGAGATTTCTAAAATAACAGCTTCAAGATGTTAAACGTCCATGGCCAAAGGTGGTCTGACTA
Organism: Dromas ardeola; assembly: GCA_013398915.1. NCBI lineage: Eukaryota > Metazoa > Chordata > Aves > Charadriiformes > Dromadidae > Dromas > Dromas ardeola. Next base: position 14,414 of record VYZM01015666.1, on the reverse strand, counting down.
ATATTTTTGAATACTTAGGTAATGAATATTTGAATTCATCTACCCTAGTGACCATGAACTCCTTATTTGTCTATATATAATCATTTATGGTATGTTTCCTTTTTTTTTTTTTGCTATCAGTCTTGTGAAACATTTTTACATCCTATAGTTTCTCCATTATCGCCAGGGCAGAGGACTGTGCTTGTTATGCCAATTCCAAGGTGCATTTTGGGACGGATCCTCACGTTGAGCCTCGTGCTATGTTTGTTTAATGCCCTGAACCCCATCAAAGTGCTCAGGCTCCGGTGCTGCCGGCTGCCCTGCCCACTGGCTCTGGCTAAAGGAGCATCTGGTACCTGGCATCTCTGCAGACAGTGATTTGAACGTGGCCAAACAGGTTGAGAGCAGGGAAAAAGTCCTCAAGAAAACCATAATTTTTGGCTTTATTTACAAGGTACGTTACAGCAGCCACTTCTCATGCAGACCTTTTTGAGCTTTCAGCTGGCTGCGCAGAGGATGACTTGCAGTGCAGCTGCTGCACGGCCAAATACACTAGGAAAAATGGTTGTTAGCCCCTGCTTGAACACATGATGTCAAGGGGGACGCTGTCAGCAGTTAACTGAGCCTGTGTAGGGCTTGTTCACATGTGTATGTCCAAGCTGTGGAGGCACAACAAAGGTAAAAATCAGCTCCTTGCCTCTCTTAAGTGTTGGATGTTTTTAATCTCCACATACAGCCTGTGTTTGGATGCAGAGCCCCAGTGTCTGGCATCTGTTATGAATGTTAAAACTCCCCTGGGCAGTACTTTGTAAACATATCTTTGGTGTCAAAATAAATAAATAAAGAGGAGGAGAGAGAGAAATATCAGCCAATTTCATGAATCTGAGGAAATCCAGGTGTGAGATATGTAAGTTCTGCAGTAAGACCTGCGAGTAAGTGCAGTCCAAGTATGATGGCAGCCTTTCTTCCTGCTCAACTTACAGTTTCAGTTGGAGAGAGAACTTTTTAAGATTATAAAGTAAACGGTTTTTTGACAGCCATCTTGGAAGCTATTAAATGAATGCTGGTGGCTTAGAGGTTCTTTCTTTGCTCCCTACATGAATTAAAATTTAGAATTTGTAGATGATATTTATAATTACATATATGAAATAAGAGGTTGGTTTTTTTCCTTCTTAGAAGGGAGATAATAAATATGGGGCAATATGATAAATTGGTGAATAATACAGAGAAAGTACATCAGGAACTGCAGGAATGCCTTCAGAAATAAACATTATTTACAGCTTTATAATCTGTCCCCCTCCAAGTTACTTGCCCTGCCCCTTGTACACTGCAAGGGAGTTGAGTGTAGCCTGAGGGAGAAATAAAATCTTGCTGATGCACTTGCTGTTGTGTATTGGTTGTCTAGCTGTCCAGAGAATGACAGAAGCATCCTATGAAAAAAACCAAACAAACCCAAACTAAATGGAAGAAGACACAAGTATCTTTTAGAGACATATCAGAGATCCAGGTGGAATCAGACCAGTTTTACAAAATTTCAATCAGGTTTTTAAAAAAATTACTTTAAAATGTTTTTTAGATAGTCAGATGAGTTCGATTGTAGGGCTTCATTGTAGTCCATAATATGTGGGACTCAGATGAAAAATGTGACTCTTGTCGCATTTGTCAGTCCAAATGCAAGCTTGGGTTCTGCCCTAGCACAAAAATTTAAGATTTTATCTTTTTTTTTTAAAAAAAAAAAAAGAAAAACAAGCCAAACCAAAAAAAAACCCAACAAAACAACAAAACCGAACAAAGACTGAATTAGATCTTATCTTAATATAAGAAAGGTGTTAATGTTAGGAAGTGAGGTTATAATGAAGCTTGAAGCTGTGTAATCAAGTGGTGCAATTTAAGATGTTTAGCAGGTACACAGATATCAAACAGGAAAGAAATAAGTTGGAACTGAAGATGGAATAATTATTGTGATTATTACATTTGAGTAAGATCTGTGTGAATGCAGAGAGCTGCATGATGGAGAAATGATTTTCGTGGCTTGAACTTGCATTATAAAATTCTGGGGGAGGCAATCTCTCACCAGTATCTCTGAGTGGCTGCGGTTGGGTACCAGGTTGCCATGGTAACAGATGAAGGCTTGGCCGGTTAAACATCCTCTAAGCACAATGGTATTTTTCAGTCTAGGGCTTCAAATAAGACCTATCATCTTTGCTTCTTTGTTGTTTATATTAATTATCTGCCTATCAGCTCTCTGAGCAGAACTGCAGGTGAGGCTGCTTAACTGTATGTTTTCTGCCATATATATATATGGCTCTTTGTTGCCCTTTGAAGACAGCTGACCTGCAATGGAAACTGGACCCAATTACTGTCCTCCGCGAAGCGGTGGCAAAAGTGGTTGTACCCTTATATTTCAATTCAGATCTGATTCTTTTGAAATGCTTCTGGGGAGGAGGAGAAGGTGCCACTGGGTGACGAAACATTGCGCATGAAATAGGAGTAATAGCAACATTAGTCACGTTTTTGGATGAACTTTACATTTGGATATGGCTGTTTCACTTGTGAGGAGTGGGGGAAATTTTAAAGATCTGCCTTTTGTTAGTGATGTGCTAGAGAGTGAGAGATAAGCCAGAAGCAGTGCTGAAATGTGAAACTTGTGAAGGGTTAAACTTCTCAAGAGGAGATCTTACATCATGTATGACAGATTTTTACAGGCTTTACTTCACAGGCTCCATGCATGCTTTGTTTGTGGCAATTGGAGTATTAAGCACAAGAGAGGCCACTCTGACTCTTGCCCAGAAAAGAGATTGTGGTTTGTAGGAGTTTGCTACAGCAATTTTTAGTTTCTGAAAAGCAAACCTCAACCTCGTGCCCCAATATTCCTGTGCTAGTATTCGTTTCCATTTTAATATATTTTTGTTGCTGTTCCTGGTGCCTTATCTGTCCTTGTATCACTTTGGCTCGGAGTTCTCCCTCTGCAGCATCCAGTCCTCTCGCTGTTATTATAGTAACAGTCCAAGAGCCCTTTTGGGGTCTTGGGTCCAGCTCCAGGGAACAGGTACGGGGTGGTGTGGCAGTACTGTGATTCCAAATGTGTGAGATACCAAAAATAGCAGCATTCCCACCTGTCAATGTTGCACTGTAATGTGGTATCTGTGACAGCAGTCTTGCCTTATCCTGTGCTGTTCTTGCTCTGAGACCTAATCTGGCCCTTTGCTCTGCGCCTCTGCCTTCATATCTTCCACCTTTTTCCCCAGTTACACATTTGTGATGAGGAAGAGGAAGAGCTAGAGGTTGTTTGTGTTCCCTGCCTTTGTCAGCAATTATCTACATAATTTCCCCAGCAAACTTTGGACCAGAATAGAGCTGTCACGTAGGTGAGAGAAGGGTGCTTAGTTTGGGAACCCTGTAGACTGCAGCTTCCACTATGGAGTCAAGCTCCAAGGACACATCCCTCCCCGTACAGAGATCTGAGCTGCTGGAGGATGGTCATGGGGCAGCGAGATACTAATGAGCCCAATCCTCTCCTCCACACTGTTTTTGGTTGGTGGTTTTTTTTTTTTGTATTTGCATCAGGGAAGAGTAAATTGTTATCCATCTCTAACAGGTACATCTGTGGATGTATGGAGAAAAAGAAGGTGACATCTGCCCCAAAATAAACAGTAGGGAGTAAACAGTAGGTAGGTGCAATAGGCTGGATGAAAGGTGCATAAGGACCTTATGGTGGCATCTGGGCTGACCACTGCAAATCGGCTGCATTTCAGCTGAATTTAGAGAGCTATCCTTTTACAAGCTTCTCTGTCTATTCATCTCTTGGGAATAAACTGCCTTTGTTCCCAGCTGTACTGAAATGTTTATTCATTAGACTTTAATACAGAAAGTCAAATCTCATATTCCTTAATCAGTGTTGGTTACTGAATATTATTAATTGGTTAGTTAATGCCTGTTAGCATGATAAGCCAACAGATGCCTGCAGTGACAACAGCCTTCAGATTATGTATTAATTCTGTAAATTATTAATAACTACTGTTGATCCTCTCCCAAATGATGAAATATTTGTCTTTTTTGAAGAACAATTTTTTCTTTAACTGGTAAGCTATATTTATTTAGGAGTTTTGTTGCTTATTTTTCCTTTAGGAGCCAATCTCTTTTTGCAAATTGTTTGAAGGAGTGGTCTGTGTTTGCATACCATGACTGTTTTCTGTATTTTGTTCTTCTTTGGTATCTTCAAATATTTGTGAGTGTAGTCAAGGCCACTGATACAGCCAGCTGTTTTTGCAATATAATTTCCTTAATAAGGAAGTATGGAAAGACCTTTATCAGCGGCATTACTGGTTTTCTCACAAACACTTATGTGAAAACCCAAGATAAATAAGGCCATGAAGCTAGAAATAAAAGCAGGACAGTATGATCTTTTAATGGAAACATCTGCTGCATCTCTTCAGAGAATGTCAAATCCTTTAGATAGATAGGTCCACACCATTGTCTCTTTTTTTTACAGATAGGGAAACAAAGGGCTTAAGTGATTTAACCAGCACAGTGCAGCAGGTTCACTGCAGTGCTGGGAACAGGACATGGTTCTCCTACTGCCAAGCCACTACTTGATGATGAGGATGTTCTGTCACACCTTTAGTAGCTCTTAATAATATTCTTTCTCTATCCAGGGCTGCTATATTTTCTTAATTATAATTTCATTCAGTCCTTCCTTGCTAGCTTTGGCCATCTGTTTTTTCTGCCAGCACTTTTGCCATTTCTTCCATGGCTGTCTTACGCTTAGACCAATCTGCTTGGATGACGCCTTCTCAGAAACTATGTGTACTAGGACACAGAGAGGGAAGTGATTGCCTTCTGGTGGTGACAAGTCAGAGAGCCAGAAAGGTTAGCTAAATTGCGATGTATGAGTGTGGCTTGTAGCCTGGCCTGTGCTGAACTTTATTTAACACACCCTGTCAGTTCAAGAGGATGGTGAACCCTCTAGAATATAACTCTTGTTGTCCCACTAGAAATTCGCTCACATGTGGCCAAAGAAAGAACCTCAGTTTACACAAATCTTAGTTTATGTGCTGAAGTAAAAGGCAGAGATGATCTTAAGCAGTCGAGAGGTTACAGGCTGTATTTGCTCCATGTTGTGCACCCTTTCTAGTTCCCTTCGTTCCCATCGGGGCTTGACAGGCTGCAGGGCCCGATGCTAATATTTTCCTCTGCAATTACGAGGATTTATGGCATCAGAGCTAAAATGAGATGTTTCCTCCTGTATTCCTGTCCAACCTGTTCTAGGTCAACCTGCTTTGGCAGGGGGATTGGACTAGATGATCTCTGAAGGTCCCTTCCAACCCCTACCATTCTGTGATTCCCATTGTTCCCTCTCTTGGTGTCTCAGCTTCAAGAATTGCAAGATGGAAATAAAAGTGTATGAAGAAAATGGATGAGGAATGAAACAATTTTTTTGGGTACATTTACCCATATTTTTTCTTCTTGTTGCCTCACACAAGCACACATTCTGTCTCTTCTGAGTCAGACCATGTGTTCTTCAGGAGAAGAAACCTGTAACCTGACGGTGCGAACTTCGTAATGTACTTTAAAATTTTCAGAGCTGGAAAGCAGACACTTATAACAAGCTTCAGGAAAACTTTTGAAATTTAGGACAGTCCTAATAAAACTTCACTTCCTTTTTTTGTTGGGATTATAAAAGATGACATGCTGATGTTAGAAAACAGAAAGCTGTCCTCCCCTGTGGGTGTCTCTGCATGGCTGGATCACTATCGTAACAAGTACTGGCTTATGCATCAGAAGAGCTGAGCGTGTGATGCAAAAGGTGCTCGGCACATGAAAATTTGACCACAAACTGTTTTAATATGTAGCTTCAGTTCCATTTCATGATTATTGTTGTGTTTGTTGTTTTTTTTTTTTTTTTTTTCAANTTTTTTTTTTTTTTTTCATTCCACTTCACTCCCTGGCAAAGTGTTTGAATGAAAAATTCAGGATTTGTATGGATAGCTATGTGAGTGTTTACATGTCAAGTCACAAAAACCATGGGGTGCATATACAGAAGTATTCTTTAATTGTTCTTTTTACCTTTTAGGTCTCTCAGCAGCCAAACTGCTGACTGAGTCAGGCTTGAACGTGGTGTTGCTGGAAGCCAATGACAGGGTTGGTGGAAGAACTTTCACCTTAAGGGTAATTATCTGCAAACCCGTTTATACTACATATACATACATACGGTATATACTATACATCCATATAATTATACATGTGTATGTGTTTGTATATGTATAGTACACATATATTATATGAATAGTGTACATAAATGTATTTATTTCTCTTTCCTGCTAGAGGACCTCCTTAAGGGAAAATTTCTAGAGCACTAGCAGGTGGGGAATTTCCTGATACTGTACCAGCAAGAGTAGGGAAAGACTGGCATGATGGTGGGGACAGAATATTTCCATGTGATCTGCAGGCTCTTGAGTCATCAGTCCTTTCCTCTGGAAAGGAAAACATGATTAGCTAAGTTTCAAAATCATTTTGCAGTGAGAGACCCTGGAGAAGTCTCTGTGAGAAAAACAACTATAACAAGCCCCATGAGGAGTCATGTAGGCTAGAGGAATGGCAAGGGTGGCTGGGAACTAGAGCATGTCTAGAACTAGAACATGACTAGAACAGCATGTCTCCCTTCACTCCTTTACCTTCTGCCCTACCTTGACCTGGGAGACCCCATCCCACACTACACATTAGAAAATCGTACCTGTGCTACTTCCTAGTACAGTCTGTTTTGAACTAGTCATTGGCGAGATGCCTGACTGAGCAAGAACTGCACCGATGTCTCTGACTCTATCATCTTCTCCCTGCCTGTCAGGCTCTTTCCTCTCGTGTTTGTTAAGGCTGTAATGTAACAACAGGCCAGTTAAGCTGATTATGAGCTCCTTATCTGAGATCCTCTGTAACCACCAAACCAGAACTCTACCAAAGAATTAAAGTTTCCCATGGGGAGAGGAATCTTATCCAAAATGCTCTGGGAGTGTTTAATTTAAAGAATTCCTCTGTATTGCTCTTTTAACTTGTATGCTATTTACAAAGGGCCTATATTTTTTTAATGCTTTTTTTTCCCCCCTTTTGTATGTTGTGTGTGATAAACTAGAATAAGCAAGTTAAATATGTGGACCTTGGAGGAGCTTACGTGGGGCCAACACAAAATCGTCTCCTGCGGTTATCTAAAGAATTAGGAATAGAGACGTATAAAGTGAATGAAGTTGAGCACCTGATACACCATGTCAAGGTAAGAGGCTTTCAAGCATGCTGCTGTAGATAGGCAAGTTGTAGTGATCTCCTTTCTTACTGTTTTCCATCCATGCTACAGTGGAGTATACCTGTTTCAGTATGCGTCATCTGATTTCTTGGAGAAAAATAAGTATCTTGATAATGAAGAACTCATACAAATTGTTATATGCATGCACATCTGTATGTGTACCCTGTAGACGCATCCTGTTAGCTGATGCCTTGGTTCAGGTCTGAGTTCAGGTCAGCTCTCATATATGCTGCCCAAGGTGTCTGAAAGTCCCTTTGAGAAGCCCTAGAAGTATCTTCAGTCAGGGTGAAAGTTTCTCAAGATAGGCTTCCTAAACCAGTGACAATTATTATCCTGACTGAAAGAAATGTGAGAGGTTAATTCTGGTTTTGCTGATGGAGAAACTAACACGCAGAGTAGTAAAAGGCATTGTAATAGTAATTGGAAAAGGCTCTGGGAGTCAAACGTTCTTGTGGAGGCAGATCTAAATGATCTGCTCGTGATCTGAAACAGGACAGCTATGTCAAAGCTGTTAAAAAGCCCACGTATTCTCAGTATTCATACTATACTTTCTACAAAAGAGCATCCTTTCTCCTTTCCTGATATAGAGCAGTGTTGCACTCCCACAGAAAGGAAACTTTCTATGCTAGTCCTGAGGAAATTAACATTGAGTTTCATTATGTTCTTATGAAAAGCCATTGTGCAATGACGGGCAAAATATTTGTCAGATAGTAGTTGGTGTTTGATCAAAGGTTAAAGAAAGCATTGACAGATTTAAAAACAGCAATAGAGAAAAGGTGTTCTGCCATATGTTTTCCAATGTTTTCCCCACTCAATTGTTATAAAAAAGAAGTGTGTTCTCAAAGTGATTTGCTACAGTGACTGTCAAAAATTACTTCTGCTGTGGTATAACTGATGGGTACATCCACACTGTTACATTTTGTCTGCCTCTGGCATCATCTTCAAAGCCAAATTTTCTGCTTGTTCACACTATTTAGCCTTCAGAGTCTCCTCAATAGCAATAGGAGATCGTGCCATGAGGGGAAACCTTAATGGTAGAAAACAATTGACGTGGCCACTTGGGATGACCAGCTCTTAGGACAACCTTGCTGTCCTACCATGGGGGCATTCCAAAATGCTGCCAGAAGTCACTGAAGCCAAAGCTGAAGATGTCATGTGGGCCTGATTTATTGTCGGCAGCCAGTCAAGCATGGCTGCTTCTTTGGTAAGCCAGACTCCATTTTCTTTTAGGATCTCTAGGAACCAGCTTGTGGAGGAATACTGGTATTACTAAGCTGGTGGAAATAGCCTTTTGTTTTCCAACAGGCTTTTAGAGTGAGGAAAACAGAGAATCGCACAAAAGTAGATGTTTGGGCTCTTGCCAAGGACAATCTGTCTTTCCCTTGACCACAAGTGTCTTATTGCATGAGTTACCAGAGGTTGCGCGTAGCCTTTTACCATCATCTACAAATACCTTTTAGCCCAGGGTGGTGAGTGCTGGTGTGAGTCAAGGCTCTCAGCACTGATAGGACTTGCTGGCATTCAGGGATGTAATCCAGGCTGGCAAAGAGGTGCATGCCTTGGCTTTGTCTGGATGTTGGGCATAGAAATGGCCTTGAATTGGGACACTAAGGCATTAGGACACAAGTCCAGGGAATGTATACAATAGTATGACTTGTATCCAGAAATCCAGAGGTGGGGGAAGCCACTCTGCTCCTGGAGCATTCAAGCCATCCACACCTGGAGATATGGGGTCCTTGCTACTTTGGCTAATGCCTGAATCTGTGGAAACAGATCCTGGGGAGCTGTGAGGATGGCTGTAGGCCTAGGCTTGCTCCAGCACTCTTTTGTCTGTGCTAAGACCTACTGAGAGGTTCTCATAGATGACAGTTTATGCCCTTACATATGACAGGGCAATGGAGCATCCATGGTCTGAGTGCTGGCTGGCAAGTGTGAGATTAGCACTATGCCTTACACAGAGCCATGGAAAAAGCTGCCCTGGAAGGGATCCTTGGAGGTTCCTACCCCACCCTGGGCTTGCAGCAGTGCCTGCTTCATAGTTAAGTCAGGTTGCTTGGGACCATTCCCAGTCAAGTGTTGAAAGTCTCCAGGGAGGATGATTCCATCTGCTGGCTGAGGTGCTCTCAAGGCATGCTAAGAGCCTGCAGGTTGGATTCAGACAGAGTTTGTAGGCTCAGGCTCACAATGTGGCTGCCTGTAGAGGCACTCCTGAAGAGAGGAGGGAGAGAAGTGTGTGCCAGGACTCCCTAGTAGCCAAGCAGGAAGTAAAGAGAAGGAGATATTCCACAGTCAGTAGCACCCCCTTTGAATCTCCTAATTTCATTCATTTAAAATCTTTTATTTCCTTTTTGCTTCTGTGTTTACACAGCTGTGGAAAAGTATTAACATAGTTGAAAAATTACTCTCAGTTAAGGAACTGGAACGTGAGCACTATATAGTAGACATATGCATTGTTTGGCCAAATCGGTGTAATAATCTTCAGCCTTTTGCATTTCATGTATCTGTAATATATTCCTTACAGGTGTCTCACTTTCAGCCATGTGGCTTGCCCATGCTTTCCCTGCAAATGGACAATGCTCTTGTGTGCTCCCTGAAATCTAAGCAGGACTCTCAAGTCATAGCTTGCAAACCAGATTCCAAAATATACAAAGGTCTGTCACCGCTGTGTGAATTTGGATTCATATGCTGACCCAAGCTTTGTGACTGTGGCCAAAAATAATTAAATTCTAGACCACAAAATTCTCTGAACCCAGAGAGGCAATGAAACCTAAAGGTTTTAATTCTTTCGCTACACAATCAGGCATCATAGTGCATCTTGTAAAATCAGCTGCTTTTTTTACGTATACCCAAAGGCAAAATTAAGCCTTTCATAGTTAATTAAATTCATTTTAGAGGCTTTTTAATACGAGTAATATATTCAGCTTCTTTGTACTACAAAATGAAAAGAATGCAGTTTGTTGATCTCTGGGTGGGTCTCTGCTAATTAGGCTTTACGGACTTGATTGAGTTGTATGTTTTTTTTCCCCTTTAATCATTTTTAATGTCAGGTTCTGTTGTGAGATTTTTTTTTTTTGGTCTCGCTTATATTGTGTGTGATATCTTCAGAGAAAGTAAAAATTACATTTCTTGCCCTACATTTTTTTTCATTCCCTCTGGTTGTTAAGCAGCCTTTTTCATGGTCTTTGAAAAAGGATTAGTATGTTCTTTTCATTTGTGCAAATACTGGTTCATCAGCCTTAGTGAGAAAATTAGTATAGCTCTGCAAATAGTATTTGGTAGGCAAATTGCTGCCTGAACACCACCGCTTTTCAGTAGCGTAACTGAAGTTAGGTTCATAAATCCAGATTTAGAAAGCTTAGCAGAATTATCTGAGAAGTTGTCGTCTCCTAACAGTCCTCCCATTGGACTGGTAGGCAGATGTAAAACTTCTTAAAATAAGATAACTTTTCCTTAGATGCCCAAGGGAGGATTTAGGGCCCTAACTTAGATAGGGAGATTTGCACCTTTTGACTGGGGGCATTTTCCTCACCAGAATTACAGATTTTTTTCTTAGAAAACCAAACCAAACTACATATAGTCCAGGTAATTTTTACCTTTGCCAGGTCCCTGGAAAGAAGTATTGAAATATGAAAACATGTCAATTACTGTGAGGGTTTAAATTTCAACATATTTTCTTTGTTAATTCAAATTGCACTTCATTTTTGTGCAGTCCCAATAGCCATACAAACTTCCTGCATTTTAAAACACAAATTTACTGTTATCAAATGTAACACAGGTTCCTTGGCTAAGTAAGATAACTGTGGAACTGGTTTACTTTGCTACCCTAAATCTGTGTAAAGAAACATTTCTTTGTATGACTGGTTTGCCAAATTAATCTTTTTAGATCTTGATTCCTTCATATACAGTAAGGATGATCTACTCTTTGTCCTGCTGTGGTGCCAGCTGAACATCCTCTCGTTTTCGCTGATGGAGAGCTTGCATGAAAACCTGGCAACATAGACTGGCAACAAGACTCCTCTTACTGGTTACATTAGACCATCAAAGTTTGATTCTCAAAATCTAGTCGTTAGCCTGTGGTAGATCCCGCCACTGCCACTGATGCTCATTGACACTTTTTTTCCAGATGTTTTTTTCACCACAACTTTCTATGGGATAATTCCTGGAATTTCACCAGATTATAGCATTGTTGTTAGAAAGGGGTAGTATCACTTATTCCTTTTAATCTCTGTGGTTTTTCTGACAGAGACGACAGACTGTGGATAATGCTAACAGCTGGCTTAGGTAGCTGGCTGTTTTGACAGCCAGCTTTCCTCCTGTGGTGGTAATTAAGATAAGTTCTGCTACTTGTTTCCTTAGCGCCAAAAGGCAAACTTGGCACTGCGCACATCCAGGGGGGTCTTTCAGGTTAAAATGCTGGATGAAGCATGAAGCATCCCCTCCCTACTCACTGGACAGGTTCTTGACAGTGAGTTGTGGATTAATTCATTACCTCAGTTAAGTTCCCTGCAAAAGAATGAAGTTTCCTCATACCCATTCACCTGCCAGCAGCACTGGCTAGAGGTGTCCAAATGCATATCATGCCCTCTTCAAGTTTAGCACAACTTTGATACAAGTAGAATCATAGAATGATTGAGGTTGGAAAGGACCTTTAAGATCATTGAGTCCAACCTTTAACCTAGCACTGCCAAGTCCACCACTAAACCATGTCCCTCAGCACCACATCTACACAACTTTTAAATACCTCCAAGGATGGTCTCTCAACCACTTCACTGGGCAGCCTGTTCCAGTGCTTGAAAACCCTGTTGGTGGAGAAATTTTTTTTTTTCCTAATATCCAATCTAAACCTCCTCTGGCACAATTTGGGGCCTTTTCCTCTCGTCTTATCACTTGCTACTTGGGAGAAAAGGCTGACATCTTCCTCACTACAGCCTCCTTTCAGGTAGTTGTGGAG
>VYZM01015664.1:802574-877699 GCA_013398915.1 Dromas ardeola | reverse complement strand
GAAAATAATTAGATTCCCTCTTTTTTTGTATTTACAAATAAGTTGAGAAGAAAATGTCAAAAGCAAAGGTATGCTAAATAAAACTTTGGTTTCTGTTCTCTAACTTTTTTCTTGGTTTAGTTCATTATCCTTTAATGTTATGGTACGCATAATGTTATAAAAAATTCCTTGAAATGCCTGTTTTAAAACTGTCACAAAACCCCGACAACTGTACTGTAGTATATATGTGCACATAGAGTTAAATTGCTTCATTTTATCTTGACATATTTAACATTATTTGTGAAATGTGATATAATTAATACTGTTTTTTCAAGGACTTATTTATCCCTTTACAGTAATACACTGCTAATATTTTAAGAATCCCTTTCAGATAGTATAATAAAGGTTCTGTGAGATTCCTTGACTTTACTTGTATTCCTTCTTGCAAACTTACTTTTGAGTAATACCTTAATGGTGGAGAATATAACAACGTTATACTGATGAGGTTAAAGGGAGAGAGATTAAAACCCTGTCTGAGAGGGGGCTACTCCTCATTCATTGAATGCTGGTCTGAGATGCAATAGCTTTTGGGCAATTAAGGCGACATATATGGTAGAGGAGAATCAAACTTCTTGCTTTTTGAGCGTAAAGAATAAGCAAACAGATTAAGTGCTGATGATGCTTCTTACCAATGGGTGGTTTAATGTGAGGATTGTCTTGGAATACTTAAACTATTTGAATTAGTTATTAACAAGTAGAGTTCTTATGTTCATTTCTGCAACTCATAATTACAGGATCTTCTGCTGAGTTCTTCATTTCCTTTTGAAATTCATGTGTATTTGTAGTATGCTAAATTAATCTACAAGTTTAAAAAAAAAAAATGTGATTTGCAATTGAAAAATTTAAGTGCTATTCCATGAAGTTTCTCAGCTATGATATTTGCATATTTCTCTTTGTTCATTTTGTCTTGCATTTTATTGAATCACTGCTCCTTACCCCTGTGATGTTCAGGGCAAGAATTCTGTTAAATGTAAACTTATCAAAAGTCTTAAATGTGTTTGACTTTTAAACTATTATGTTAATTATAAAGCAAAGAATCTGGAAGCGAATCTAACTGCTGTTTATCTACATTTTATGTCTTCCAGTTCTTCAGGCAGTTTTCTTAAATAAGCAAATAAATACTACTTACATGAAGAAAATACTCTTTTTAGAATTATCCAATCCCTAACCACAGTATTTAATATACCTAGCCTCCCACGTTATTTGGCATCTCTTGTAATTGATTGCCCCTCCACAAACTGAGGGCAGCACCATCAAAAACCAAAAAAACAACCTGCACTTACTTTCATTTGGTTTAGATTTAATGATTCCGCATGGTCTTCCTTTCTCTTTAATGGTTCCCTATATAAAGCTGGGTATAATATGGTTCCCTAATGAAGAGAATACTCTTCTGATGAATGGATGCAGTGACTGCTCTTTGTGTTTCACCAATTTTGATTTTTTTCAGAGAGAATTGTGGAGAACCCTAATTTTGCAAGTCTGGAGAATACAATTATTTTCAAACAATCCGGAACTACAGTTTTCTACATTTTACATACCGCGCTAGTATTGGTGTTACACACTACCACGTTATTTGCTTGACCATCAAACAGGGTTCAAATGGTTGTTAAAAAAAAGAAAAAAAAAAAAAAAAAAACAACTTCAGGTTTATAAGCGGTCTTGGTTGTTGGGTTAATAAAAGATGATTCTAAGATATGAATATGCTAATACAGGATCGTGTGCTCTAGCTTTCCATTTTCTTCTTGCATATTCTTTCCATTACACATGGCTTCATTTATTTATGGGGTTTTCCTTTCTGTTCTTTGGTTTCAGATGCGAGTGTCTCTCTGGTTTATGTGGTTTCCCCATGTGCGAGGCAGGCTCCGTTCCCCAGATAGTCTCGCGTGGAGATGGAACACCTGGAAAGTGCTGTGATGTCTTTGAATGTGTCAATGGTACGTGACGCCTTCTCTTGCACCCAGAGAGGAGGATTTTACCTGTCTGTGGGAGATGCAGGGCATTTGGTTATTTTTACCATGTTGTGAAGATCTAAGAAATAATTTTCTTGAGGTTCTTTCAGTAAGAGGGAACTGGAAGTTCTCCTGAAGATACTTAGGTGGGAAACTGTGTCATTTGTAAGCTGTCTCATTTCTTTAATTTCTAAAGCGCTTTTCCCTGTGAGCCAGGGAATTATGGTTTTAGCAACACTCCCTCCCTGTGTTTCAGGTATTCCTTTGTCAGTAGCAAACACTAGAGTCCTTTTAGAGGTGACATTTTTGCTTAGCACTGCAACTGCTTGTTGCAGTACTGTAAACACAAGCATGCTGTTTAGACTATGGGGTTTGTTTTAAGAAACACTTGCAAAGTAATTTTTAAGAGGAATGTACAACCTTTGGAAATTTTAAGTCAGTGTAAGGAGAGACTGCTTCGCATTCTTTGCTTCCTCATGTAAATGTTTGGAAAACGTTTAAAAACCTTGAATGTGTTACGCAAGTGACTATATCTCAAGATTGCTCTATGCTATATATATAGAATAGCATATATGCTATATATGGTGAGTTGGGAAGAGAGATATTTGACTATTGGTAGATAAAAGGGGGAAAATCCTCTTGAAGGTTTGCACGTTTAGATAATTTCTGGACGTAAAAAGTTGTATGTTGGTGCAGTATTTACTAATTAGTATTTGTTCAGCAATATTTGATCTTGTTTAGTGGTGCATGCATCATACGTTTGAAACAGCTTTTATTTTACATTCTTCACGGCATATGTACATAAACATACGTGGAGAGACAGGCATGCCCCCAGGAGAATGTTTGTGATATTTACATATGGTAGTATTTAAAATACTCAAATGCTAATTAAAAAATAATACTTAGTGCATATAATGGGACATTACATATAAAAATGAATAAAAGAATTTGCATTGGGAAGAATCACAGATTCCTTATCTTTCAGATTAATTCTTTCACTGTTTGGGATAAGATTGAAAATGCTGTAGAATTAAATGCAAATTACCTAATTTTTCTTTATATACTGCCTGTTATACTAAAGTGATATTCATCTTCCTTTGTTTCATATTCATGTCATTCTATTAAAGTATCATTTCTGAATTTGATTTAACTATGTGGCACACCTCAATACAATGTTTGATTCGGTATTTATTTTAGTACTTTGAGCAAGAAATACAAAGGCAATTTCTGATAAAGTGTCTTTGCTGATGCGGAATGGTCTCAAAGGTACAAACCACCTTGCTGACATTCCTGTTTCTCTTCAGTCCACAAGTTATTTGTGGGTACCGCTATCAAAATTGTTGCAGTATATTTCATATCAGGTGTTAGATGGAGCCGTTTAAATTGCTCACTTGTCATTAAATTGTTCTTAGTCACTTTCATACTCCTCCCATTTCCAAGGAGGAGTTATATTCATTTTTCATACTTAACAGTGAATTTGGACTGTCTTGGCAATGATGCACAGGGCAACAGTGCTTTATTGCTGACTGTAACTCGCTCCAAAGGTTCAGCCTGCCTTTAGGTCAGGATTTTTTTTTTTTCTGTCAGGCTTTCCCATTCCTAATCTGCACCTTGGTAGCCTATGAAGGCAGAGTAAATTGGAAGAAAAATAGGACTTTTTGAAGGGAAGCTGACAGAGAGGGAAGCAGAAAGGCCAGATAGGAGGAAAATCAAGGTTTGCAGGGTGAGATAATATTTTTCCTTGTTTATGTCCGAAAAACATCAGTATTAAAATACTACAAGCAAGTCTGAGAATTATTTTTTTTGAGGAGTTCTTTGAAAAAAAATAATCTGAGAAACCGGGTCAGAAAAGTTAAATACTTATATGTTGTTTTTCTTTTTTTTTTAACAAGGACATTTGTATTTATGCTACTTAATGCTACAACCAGATTTTAAAAAATAATGCTGTATGATGTGACTTGAAAAGCGCTTTAAGTATATTTAGAAGTGAGAAACTTCCAGGTGCAATTATTAATGATGCTTCACTTTGGAAAGAGGAAACAGTTATAAGCCTGAAGATTATAAAAAAATTTTTATCAACAAGCTGGGAGCTTTCCAAAGAGAACAGAATAGTCATAGAACTTAATCTGCATTGCTTTACATTTTGGATTTGCATTTTAGGATGGTTATGGGGCTCTTATATCAGGGAAAAATATTGCAAGTCACGTCTCTAAATTCCTAGAAAACTAATTCTGACAAAAACTTGCTAGATAAACGTCTAGTGCAATGATAAATTGGTAAAAAATGAAAATATATTCATTTTATTTTATATATATATATATAAAAAAATAAAATCCCTACCGTTATTTCTGTAGTTTAAAATGAAGAGGAGGGAGTCATGTTGTTCGTGAGACTGATAGTTGAATATAATATCCAGTTCTGGTTTTTAGAAGGGTCTTGAAATACTAACAAGTGCAGAAAAGATATAGTAGATATCAGTGACAGATGGAGGAAATATCTTACAGTGATAGGCTTAGATCAATTTCTTTGCTTCATTAAAAAAAATTGCCATCAAAGTAACAAGAGCCAAATCTGTAAGATCTAGGACATGCTGTTCTCAGCAGTGAGGGTGGTTAACTGTTGGCACAAACTGCCAGGAAGATGCTAAATTCCCTATCTTTATCCTTTCCAGTTAGGATTAGATGCCTTTTTAAAGAGTGCGTTTTAATCAAATGCAAGTTAATGGCTTTATAGATGGTAAGTGGGGAAGTTGTGTAATCGGTGTCACCAATGAGTTCCATTAGTTACGTCTGTGTTTGAAGATCTCTGAAAACAGGCCAGAGGACAGAATAAAAAGGACATGGGCACAGTCACATTAGTGTAGTTTCCCTGCTGTTATAACATCTATTTAATATTAGAATTAAATAATTCAAGGGGAGGGAAGAGAAAAAAGCAGTCAGGAATAATATTGATACTTGAGTTACCTTAAAATAAAGGCTTCCATTAGGAATAAGTGTATGTAGACTGCAAAAAATCCGGTTCGTGTATTGTGGGGTAACTAAATTGTCTATTTAGGTAACACTAATGATGCGCAAAGGAGGCCAGCCTTCTGCAGTATTTATTGCAAGTGTGTGCTAATGTGATAGATGCAGAGTTGGGCGTTCAGAGGGAGCATGGGGCGGCTGCCTTTGCTGTGTAGGAGAGAGGTCTGCTGTGGTTGCACAACAGCATTGGCCAATGTTGAGGGGGTAGTTAGTGAATAAGGGCAGCAAACGTGTCATGTAGAGATTTTGCAGTATGTCCTCTTTGCTCTTTGTCAGTGTTTTGGGGACAGATCGGTCATTTTTTCCACAAACATTTTTCCTGGATTTAATGTAAAACTGATTAGAAGCTCTACGATGTATCTGTAGATTTTGTGTGGTTGTCTTTGTTACCAGTACACACTGTTTTAAACTAGCTTTTGGTTAATTTATTTTAGAAAAGCATATTAACCTGTGGTGAGAGAAATTTCTACAGTAGTTACTCTCTGCAGATCATGGAGTTGTTATTTGTGTTTGATTATAAATACAGCAGTAAGTCAAAACACTAATTCTTTTCATGCTTCAGATTTGTATTGTGTGTGTCCTTAAGGTTCCTGTCATGTGTAATCTGCTTCTCCTAGTTTGTTATATAATTATATAAACATTATTTGTGACCAAAATAACATTTACATCCTGACACTTCAATTTAATTGGAGTTTGTTGTTATGTACCTACTGTCTGTGGCTGTTCACTCATTGTGTAGGTTGAGCTTCTTTTTGAATATTTTATTTTTTGCAGGAAATTATTTAGAAAGTGCTGAGAACAACTTCCTCATTAGCGACAAAGAAAAAAAAATATATTAAAGAGAGCTGATGCTCCTAATAGTTCTGTGTGACTTTTTAATCACCATGAATCTATGCAGAGATCAGAGTATTTTGCATAAAACTGTTATACTAACCGGAGACATAAATTTGTGCTTTTTAAAACACGGCTGTGGTTAAAAGAATTCATCATTAGAATTAATTCACAAGTATTACTGTTGTTAGATAGTGGTTCTTGTCCCAAAGGTCAGTCAATTCAAAATGTCAATTTTAGGGCATATATTGATTCCTTCATTTTGAAGGCAGGCATCTTTGTAAATAAAAATCATTCTGTAACACTGCTTGTTGCATATGGGAATCAGAGATTAGTATAGTGGTGTTCAGTAGTGAAGTTTTCAGGGAAGAGCTACATCCATAGTCAAATGGGCTGGTTCCTCAAATGTGTGAGGTAGATACAGAGACAATAAGGCAACATGGGAAATCTGTAGCAAATAATTTCATCTTAATATATGAAAATGAGGTTGTGCCTATTGTGTGGTTCCAGTGCATTGTAACAGAGTGCACCTTTCAGTGAAAGTGAGAGTGTATGTTGCTTTGTTTAAAGGTACATTATTCCAATTGCCGTGAACTTTCCCTACTTGCACTTATCTGAAATCTGATTTCCATCTAGAGAAGACTAGATAGTGTATGATACAAATTTGGGGAAAATTGAGCAAGCGATTCCCAAAATCCTGCATTTTTCAGGAGTTAATTCAAGGCTTCTGCTGATCCACCCAAAATGTATTACTCACCAGGATTTTTGTCTACTAATTCTGGTGTGCTGCCTTTTCCCATGGGAGAGCTTGCAAGGAAAAAAATTGATTCAGCATGAAATTACAAGCATCAACAAGTGAATCTAAAGAGATTGAAAGCTGCACGTGCAGCAAGAATGGAAGTGTTTGGAAACAGGAGGGTATCCAAACTTGCCTGTTTTCTAATGAGGTATTGATGCATGGGTCTCAGGAATGTGAGTTGCGCTAAAGCACATACAGACTGTGAGCTGGGCCTTAGAAATTTGAGAGAGCAATTACCAGGCATCCTGCAGCTGCTTCCTTCTGTCACACAGAGCTTCCACTTCCCAGTAAGTTTACTTGAATACAATTGCTGCTTTAAAAGGGTCTCTGATTGCTTTATGAAGGATGGTAAATGGCATGTGTGAGAGTGGTCCTTGTGCGTCCGTGTGGTCCAAGGTCGAGGGGACCAGGCTGCTTGCTGCCACAGCCATGTATGGGCTGTGATTTGAGCCTCCAGCCTTGCCGGGGGTGGCTCTGGAGCCCCACTTCACACCCCTTTCCCCCAGAGGTGAGGTGTGGGCTTTCATTGCCCTGTCCGTTGAAAATGGGACCACCTGATGCATGCACAAAAATAATTGGCATTGATCCAGGGAAGAACGGATGACAACTACCCCTGGGACTTAAGACTGTGACCCTTTCTATAGTGCTGTTTCAGGCTGTACTGATGGTCACATGGTGGACTATAAGTGATCTCCTAAATCATCAAGCTCATTCACTTGACATGACACAACCTGTGGTTTGTAACTGCTTCTATATTTTTTTCCTCATTTGAGAAGGTACCACTGACATAAAGGAGGCATTTCTCTTTTTGCCTCCTGGCTTTCTTCACACTTGCGTCTCTGTGCAGTGGTACTGCATTGGAGGAGATTAAAATCCCTCTTTAATCACACTTGTTGTCACCTGTGGATGCATTTACTTCTCACAGCAATTGCAGTTCCATTATTAAGCTCATGGTGTGGAAAAGGATAAAGGTGATATCACTATTTCTAAAGCGAAAGAAGAATCACCTGTTTCTAAAGGGAGCATCAATGAGTACTAAAGGGATTTGTTGGGGAATATCGGGTCAGCAAGGAGAATCTTTGCTAAAGGAGGAAGGAGGGAGTTCAAATGAAACACCCCACCACAGACACTGCCTAATTAGCACGGAGTTCCCGTTATTTGTTGCAGTAATCCTTCTATTGCACTTTTATTAAACTTATTTTCTGTGTGCTCTTAAGAAATGAGGATTTGCCCAAGGTAACAGAATCTGTCCCACAGCAGAGAAATGAACGTAGTCCTGATCCTAATTAAATATTACTGCGTATTTCTCTCTGGGCATCTGCGTATAAGTAAAAAGATGCAAAATGCAGCTTGTGAGCAGCAAAAGATAACAAACTGTTTGCTAAGTAATAAAAGGAAGATTAATGTTAAAGGAAGATAATCAGATGCCGAAAAGGTAGAGAGATTTATGGTTGTGGGGTTGGGTTTTGGGTTTGCTTGGTTTTACTTTCAGTCAGAACATTTGAACAGTATTTGAAAATCATGGCTCATCACCAGCAACAGCACTGGGAGAATTTGGTTTGGTATGGTGAAAAAACAGATCAGTCTGCCAAACCAAGTCAAATGTTTTAGATCCTCTGAACCTGGATTACATGAATTCAAATTGGGAAAGGTATCTGAAACAATGCAAGTCATTACCAGTTACATTTAAAACAGGAGGGAAGAGGAAAATGCAGAAAACTGAAGGCCAGTCAGCCCAAAATTCCTATAAATAAAATGTAAATACATAAAAGAGGAGGGGTAGTAATTGTCAGGACCACAGCTGGATGTGAAACCAAACTCAAAGCTTTTACAATGGCTCACTGAGTGGGAGAGTTGATCAATGGGTGGTAGAGACTGAGTTTTAAATAAAATAAGGACAAAGTCTAACTCGCGTCCTTCATTCATATCAGTTAATGAAAAGCAAGATGCTAGGTATATGCAGTGGAACTGATGGTGTGTCATATATCCATATATATGGTGGTTTTAAAGAAAAGATTAAGCCAGGGATGTATCAGGTAGAGCTGATTCTACTGAGGGATCTTTCCCTGCTCTCTTCCATGATGCAGCCTCCACCCGATACGGTGACTTGGAAATGCATCTTCTGCATCTCTATGGGGAACACCTCGCAGTCTTGTCTACTGTGTGTAAAAAAGATACATATATCAACCTACGCAAGAGCTGTCTTCTGAAGCCGCCTAAAGATTACTAGAATGGGACCTGCTGCTGAGGTGGACAGAAAATGTTAGGACTGTTGTGGAAAGTCAGCACTGTATCCAAGTTGTGGCAGCAGGATATGAAAATGGTTTCTAATGTGATGATACGGGCTTTCTCTGCTAGAAACCTTACTATAAAAATTTGATCATTTCCATTTTGTTTTAAAGGTGAATTGCTGAATTTGATTTTCCTCAGCATCCTACGTATCTTTTAATATCTTTTACAGGCTGCAGGTGCCACAAAGTAATGTTTCTTTCCTTTAAGCTGTGCAAGCACATATAAATAACTGTATAAACACATGCATAAGTAATTGCATTGATTTACAAATAATAGTTACAAGTTGGTTTTAATTCTGATCTCTGTTTCTGGATGACCTTTTTAGAAGATGCAGGACCAAAGGATTTTCAGATTTGTTCTGCAGTTATGTTAATTAGGGAATACACTGCACTAAGCAGTACAACCTGAGTAAGAACCCAAATGTTTTTTTTTTTCATACCTAGCTTGTTTTTATACATTTGCAAGGAAACAAAAGTATACAGTGTGTTGTCCTTTAACATTGTTATGGGTTAATTCCAATGAAATGTATCCTTCTCTCTCACCTCCCTATCAGTGCAGCTTTTGAAAAACGGAGAGCTTTTCTGTACGTTGTTTGTACGGACTCAGTTTTCAAGTTTATCAGTTTCCTTCCCTTTCATTTAATTGAAAGTTCACAGCACTTGCCCCAGTTCCTTCCAAGAGTCTGGTACAAATATTTCTGTATGCTGAAGGAACATCCAAAGTGCTGGAATCACAAACCTTTTAATCCTTTTAAACAACAGAAAATTGTTTTGAATCTTGCTTCCGCTTCAGGAGGACTGGAATTTCTGATACTACAAAAGAAATTGCCCAAACTTGCTTACAGACAGCTGATGCCTGAAGCATCTCATGCGCTCGGCATAACCGTGTGCAGAATTGCTTCCTCGCAAGGGATGGAGTGCCAAACGTGCATGTTTTTCTGAGATGTTTTGTGACTAATCAAAGAAAACCACAAGTATTGGGAAACTACAGAAATCTCAGTAACAGAAGTTTTATTTTGCACTAGTTTAGCCAATAGAACTGTACTGTATTAGATTTAAGTGTAAGGTAAAATACCTTAGAAAAATGATTTGATAAAACAGATCATGTCTGTTCTCAGTTCAGATTGGAGATAAAGGTCTTGAGAAATAATCACGGTTTGGGTCTCTGTAGTGTGAGGCTGTGTGGCTTGCTGCAACGCTGACTTTTAGGGCTCTCGCTCCCAGAACAAAAAGCCTGTGGCTGTGAGATCTGTAGAGCTAAATTTGTGCCAGAGGTATTTCTCATTTAACTCTGTGGCAGGAACGTTAATGCCAAATCAAGTCCAGTCTCTTAGTTATGCTTAACTTTATATAGGAGCAGAGATGTGTTATCATCTAGCCTTCCACAGCCGGTGTAAACTTGGTATTGTTGTGAGTACCGTCCGCTCTGACCTGGCTCCTTTCACAGATGGGCAGTTGTACGTCTGTGCTTGGTCTGGATCAATCTCGTATTACTGGGTTATCTGATGGCTGGCAAACACTGAATTCATGTTCATGAATCCATGGCCTGGGCATCTGTCTCATGCCCACTGTTTTTTTGTGGCAGTCTACATCAGAAAAGGGATTTGGGGTTTTGGATATGTTTAAGTGCTTTGTGCTGTGAAGTTCAGTCAATTTAAATTACTTTGTCATGCAGAGAAGCTTTGGTACTTGGAGAATTCTACCTGTAGTATTCTCACTGGTAGAGTAATTAATTCATGGTTACCGGCCTTTAGGAAAAGATGCATTTATTTAATATTAGCTTTATGTTCTTTGACTCCTTTGTGGCTGCCATACGTAGATCAGTAAGGCAATAAAATTAGCACCTTTTTTTTTTTTAAAAAAAAGAGAGAACTGAGAGAATCTTCCAGCATATTGTGGTGGAAGAAATGCATCGTTACAATTCCACGGCGTGGTGCTCAGTGTTTCGTTAGGCTTCCACTTTAGGAGTATCTAAAGCTAGAGCTCTTGGTTTAGTGCTTGTTTTGGCTTGACTGAGTCTTAAGACTGCAGTCTTACATATGGTTCTAACAAAAGTAATCCTTGTCTCATAGCTCAATGTATAGGCTTAGGTCAATAGCTTAGTATGAATGTATACACTCCCATAAATCTGGACGGTAAAAATACATGTATAGTGAAATTCTATGGTGGTTTTCATTGTAGGAATAAAACATACCGTTTCCTTTCAGGATTTACAGTTACTTGCTTGGTCTTGTTTGGACATTTTGAAAATGAATGATAATTCATGGAAGATGATGTTTCTACTTCTAACTAGACAGGAATTCAGATCTACTGTTTCAGGAGGAGAAAAAAAATCAGTAAAAATCTAGAAAGCTGCAATCAAAGCAGTAAAGTCAGAAGCAAATGGATTAAAGGCCTTCTGAGTTGTGTTGGCACTTTTTCCTTTTTGAGAAGGTTTTTAAACTAACAGCTTGAGCTACATAAACTTGAAATATTTCTCAAGTGTTTGTTTATGTGAATTGCTCTCTAATGAGGTCATAGCTGTTTTCCCGGACACAGTGGTATTTCCTCCTCTTACTCTTTTTTTTTTTTTTTAATGCTGCTTTCTACATTATGCCTTGAAGGCAGAACAGGCATATAAAAATCAAACATTGCTCAGGATACTTCCAAGTTTCAGCTCTAATGCTTTACAATTGTATTAAATGACTCGAGGCTGGAGTTCAACATAAACGTTTGTGAAAAGAAATACTAGAGTCCCTGAAATGCATTAGAGTTTTAAAGAAAACCTGTATCACTGTCAAGAGTAACTCAGATGAAAAGTTTTTAGCCCCCAAAAGTAAGAGGATTGGGGTGAGCTGTGTGTGCCAGTTAGGCTGGTTGAATAGAATACGCTCTGCTGGCAATAGATGGTGGAGGTGGAAGAAAGTTGCTAGGTGTGGGGTAACTGCAAGGTCAAAAGCCCTAAGGACACCTTATGATGTATTCATGATGTGTGGATCTGCTTCGTAATCTGGAACTAAACCTCTTCAATATAAAAAAGTAATAATAATAAACAGGTCGTTAAGTCTGGAAACTGTTTCGTTGTTTTAGTTAGCATGTTTGGGGTTTTTTTTAATGTTAACAAAGTAAATAGGCAGTGCCCTTCCCAAAATACTTAGGAATTGTCAGAGACTTTCAGTTTCCCACAAAGTTTGGATTTAATTATGCGTTAGGGCTGTGCTGTAGATGGAGGCATACAAGAAATAGTCATTTTGTAGTTTTGAAACATGAAAGTGATCACATAAATATTTATTACAATTGAGGTTATTTTGGGGGGGATGGGGTGTGTGTGTATAGATGTCAGCTGACTAGTACAGCTCCAGGTTGTTTGAACTGAGAAGTATTTAATTCTGCATAGGAGATCATGCAGTCACAAAACATGTTTGTTGGGGTTATTTTTAACATACTGCTATGGATTGGACAGATTGAGTGCAATTTATCCACCTGTGTAGAGTCCTGCAGAAAGGAATATAACATTTAAGGGACATCAGAAACTGCTGTCTTAAAATAGAAAAATCTGTTGCTTCATTTGCTGAAATTTGAAGTAGCTTATGGCTCATGCAGAATGAGAAATATTTAACACCTGTGAAGACAAACCAATGTCCTATTCTTCAGTATTTTAATTTTTTAAATGGAGACTTTTAATTGTAAATAATTGCTCTGAAAGCAACTTTGAATAGCATTTTATTTTTTTGCATTGTTGTAAGACAATAAAATATACCATGTTCTTAAAAAAAAAAAATGTATTTGAGTTTAATGAATGAAAGAAAAATCAACTGTCCCTTTTATATCTGTTTTTGTCAGTAGCAGCATGAGTTTAACTATTTCCCTTTTATCAATATCTGTAAAATACATTATTAATTATTTTTTTCCTCCTTTCAGAAGTGAAACCAACTTGCATATTTAACAGCATGGAATATTATGATGGAGACATGTTTCGAATGGATGCTTGTCGTTTTTGTCGATGCCAAGGTGGAGTCTCCATTTGTTTCTCTGCCCAATGTGGTGAGCTACACTGCGACAGGTACTACGTGCCAGAAGGAGAGTGCTGCCCAGTGTGTGAAGGTACAGTATCTTTTTAATCCTGTTTGCTTATTAATTCCACAGCTTTTTTTATTTGCCTTTTCAATACAAGTGAGGAAACAAGTGCTTTTTTTTTTCTGAAATTTCCAGATTCCTCCTTAATTCAGTTTATTTCTACATTTTTGCTCTGAGTGTGCTGTCTCATTCTTTGCAGTGCTTCTCTGACGTTGACACTCTGCTCTTTTCGTATAGAGCTGTTTGGGTTTCGTTTCCCTTCTGCCCCAGAACTTCCTTAGACATGGTCAAGCGTGCAGTACTTTTGGGGGGTCTCCTTTCCAAAGGACATGAGAAGTTGTTCCTAATTTCTGCACCAGGTATTTAGACAGGCTCCTCCAAAGCAGCAGTGGTGGCCCGAAGACACATTTCCATTGCTTTGCAGCCTGTTTCTTCCAGTCTTGTTCTGTTCAGCTAGAGCAATGCATACACCGTCTCTTCTCTACAATTATAGAAAAGAAATGGGGCAGTAATCTGACTTCAGTGTTTTTCTCTTCCTCCTTTGCACTGTTGACAGCCTTCTCCTCTGCTTGTTAGGCCTGCAGTTCTCCTAAGAAGGGTTCATTGGGAAATTTCACATTGACCTTGCTTACACTAGAAAATATTTGACGCATCTTCTGCCAGAATACAACCAGGATTTCAGTGGACAGTGATGGGGCTGCTGCTCTATGCTTGGGTCTTGCCCCAGTGGGGGTCAGTTTATGGCCACAACATAGGCCATGGCCTATGAAGCGCTCCTGGTCTTTGTATTTAATTGTGAACTTAGGAATGACTTCTCAATAAGCAAAATAAGCTGGAAATCTCAACTGTCTTAAGAGCAGAGGAATCTAATTATTACTGTCACTTTCAGACACTTTGTAGTGTACTTGTTTCAGTATTCCTGTAGTTCCTTGCAGGAGCAAATAAGCCAAAAGATCCACTATAGTTGTGCTTCATTCCAAACAGAGAATTCCTTGCAGGAGCAAATAAGCCAAAAGATCCACTATAGTTGTGCTTCATTCCAAACAGAGAATTATGAAAGTAAAAAACCTTGTAAAAATGAGTCTAAATGAAGCACCTGTAAGAGTTGGACCTTCTCAATCAGCACGGGATCTAAAGAAAAATAATGTTTTGCATCTTGTTTTGTTACAAACTATTGAAAGCTTCTTCAGAGATGTAAAAAACCAAAATCTGGATAATGAAATATCAGTGTGGCTAAGGTAGGAACTAGGAAGTCATTCTTTAAAGAGTATTTGTATTTTTATATATTTTAGTGTGTCAGTTCCTATTGGATAGGTTGATACCTGGTGTTCACATGTAGAGAAGTTGAAATACAAATGCTGTAGGCTTAAGTATTCTGAAGAGATACCAGTCTGTGTTTGCCATGTGTTTAAGAGCTGGTGTAGGCATTCATTATTGAGTATAGTTGGAGACAGGATGCTGGACTTCCTGATCTTTCCTGGTAAAGTTGTGCCTATACGTTTAAGAGCCTTCAAGCTGTAGGAAAAAAAGGATTCAGTGTTATACTATCACTTAATGACAGACTGAAAAAGTTTAGACATGTCTGATGTGGTGAAAACCTTCCTGAGAAAGTGTAGATCCACTCCTGAAGAAATTGCTGTATGAGTTGCTGACTTTATGTAATATGTGAAATTCGTTGGATTTTCCTATAATTACTGTTTTTCACATATGTAAGTATTTTGAGGTTTGTCATTATGAAATCATTATGACAACGTATATAGATATGTTGCCTGCGTATCTATATATCTGCTTTATCTGGGCTCTCTAGATCAGCTCTGTCATACTCGGATGCGGATGCTGATTTTCTATATTGGACTAACAGTTCTAGGTATGTCCTTCATCCTCTGGTGATTTAAATACTCACCTATGTTATGATGTATCACTACATTGTTCTGCCGTATCATCATACAGTGTTAAAAGATGATTTTTCCATTTTTGCAACCTTTGAATCAGACTATCAAGAAAACCTGTTAACATTTCACTTTGAGTTTCATGAGTTGGTGTGTATTAGGCCTGCAATCAAAATTTCTTCTTAAGACGGGTCCTTAGTAGCTATAAGATAATGGATAATGACTTATAATTGAGTGCAATCTTTTTTTTTTTTCAAGTAATGGCTGTGATTTAATTTCTGCTCAGCTGACTGAGGTACCAAGTTACAGGCTCCTTTATCAAATCATCCGTCACTGTTTGATTAGCTTGTTTCTGTTGCACAGTTTTCTGATAGGGTTTGTACCACTAAATCACGCCAGCGTGTCAAGGGAGGTGATTCTCTCCCTTTACTCTGCTCTTGTGAGACCCCACCTGGAGCACTGCATCCAGCTCTGGAGCACTCGGCACAGAAAAGGCATGGTCCTGTTGGAGCAGGTCCAGAGGAGGGCCACGAAGACGGTCAGAGGGCTGGAGCACCTCTCCTGTGAGGACAGGCTGAGAGAGTTGGGGTTGTTCAGCCTGCAGAAGAAAAGGCTCTGGGGAGATCTTATTGTGGCCTTTCAGTACTTAAAGGAGGCTTATAAGAAAGATGGGGACAACCTTTTTAGCAGGGGCTGTTGTGATAGGACAAGGGCAATGGTTTTAAACTAAAAGAGAGTAGATTTAGATTAGACATAAGGAAGAAATTTTTTTACAGTGAGGGTGGTGAAACGCTGGCACGGGTTGCCGAGAGGTGGTAGATGCCCCATCCCTGGAAACATCCAAGGTCAGGTTGGATGGGTCTCTGAGCAACCCAATCTAGTTGAAGATGTCCCTGCTTATTGCAGGGGGGTTGGACTAGATGGCCTTTAAAGGTCCCTTCCAACCCAACACATTCTATGATCAATGAAGTCTGATTTCTCACTTCTGAATGATAGGATAGTAAGATATATGTTGTTTATTTTCCTGGTTCCTTTAAACATTTAAAAAGAAAAAAGAAAGCTTTGATCCCTTTCTTAATAACGTGGGTTATGTTAAGTGACACCTAAATTGACAAGGTGAGTCTTTTAAATGGGCAGAATGTGCAGTTAACAGCCCACCCTTTCATGCTTTTCTAGTTGGTGAAGAGGTAGCGTTTTTTTTATCTGTTCTCTTTCTCTTTGATTATTTTATGACTGATTTTCAAGATGGTTATTTTTTTCCTGCTAATGTTTTCTTGATGATAGAAATATAAAGAAATATAGTGCTTTCTTTTCTGCAATAATTTTAAAATGGCAAATGGTAAATTTTCTGTGCATTGTGTACTACAGGCACAAGCCCTTCTTCCCTTGGCTCCAGGAGGAATTCTTTCTCAAAGTCCTGTAGGATTCCTCAGCATCAGGAAACATAATTTGCTGGGCTCAATTTGTAGCTTTAAATACTACTGACCTTTTAAGGGAACTTTGTTCTTTGACTCACATAAAAGACTATTGCAAATAACAGAAGTCTTACATGGCTTTTCTGTGCTTTCTCTGTATTCAACCCGTACATGGGTTGAATGATAAAATTCACTTCATTTGGGTATGATTTGATTTTTAGTTAGGTCAAAATGGTTAATTACAGATGGAAGGTAATCCTAAAACGTAAGAGGTGCAAAGTGACGAGATTGGGAAAAATCTTAATTTTTAGATGTCTTATTTTCCCAAACGCCTGTTTTTTATGTATGCTTAACCCGTTTTGCTAAAATTGGGAGTATCACTAGAATTCAGGATGGCAGTGAATGCCAAGTAGAGGCAGAAGTTGTGTGCAGTTTTGCTCAAAGTGTTCGGAGTTTGATGCTGTCATAAAATGATGAAATGGCTTAAAATAAGACAAACAGCTATTAGCACTGCTGTTGGCTTTACCTACACTTAACATCGATTGCCTTCCTTCCAAAGGGGGTTGATGAAACTTTAGAGAAATATTCTCCAAGTTTCAAGTTTCATTAAGTCTTTTTTTTTTCCTTTAGATAGGACATTTCTTTTCTCCCAAATACTTCAACCTAACACTTTCTGAAAATTGACTAATGGGTAAATGACTTGTGCTTATGATGTCTGCTATCTGATGCCTGCTAAAAACAATGCTTTTAGTTGTATTTAGTATTTTCAATATATTGAATTTGCTTTAATATGAACTTGTATTATTGCTTGCTTTGAAAACTTGACGTGGTTACTGTACATTCTCAGATATTTAATTTTTGAGTCTAACAGTTATTTTTTTATTAGTCACCATGATAAGTTGCACACATTCATGTAATGCGTATATTTTTACTATTAATATCAGTGTTGCTTATCACATTAAAACATGTTCTTTCTGAAGGGTAAAAGCTGCATTTATTTCAAGTCATGAATTAGCATTTACAGAGTCGCATTATTTATTTGCATGAAACCCGAGGAGAAATTTTATGTAAAGTACATCCCCCAGAATTCTGTTACTTAAATACCTGAGTCTTAATTTGATTGCCAGCAGATAAATGGGCCTTGTAGCTTGTAGGGGTAAAAAGCTCCAACTGAAATGAAATAGAAAACTGAGACACATAATCTGTCAAGGAAAACTAGTATATCTCCAAAGCTGTGATGAGGTGTAGCTTAAGGCAGACTCCTTGTTCCAGCAGGAAACCTGCCAGAGGTCGCATCTATAAAATAGTGGTGCAATGCTGACAGGAGTCATTCCAGCAGTTCATGGAGGTGTTTTCCGTTCCCCTCAGAATTTCTTAGGCTGGTACAAAAATTGAATCAATAGATCTGAGATCCATTTTGTTTTGAAGAACAAAAATCAGAAAATAAAAAAATTAAGCCTCCTAGAAAACATAACCCAGCCATTTGTAGATATATTTTTCCGTTCTAGATCTGCTTGTTGCATACAAGATTTGAGTTGAAAGAGTTGAAAATTTCTGAATTTATGAATGTTCAGTATAAGTTGACTTAACTTTTTCAACAGTAAATTTCAATATTGAAATATCTAAGTTGTTACCTATCCTATTTTATCACTGTGTACCACAGTGTGATTCTTTTAACATTTGATAGTGGCTGCAACTTAACTGTTTTGTGGTAATGTAAAATAGCATATTGCAGTTTTATTTTTATATAAAGTTTAGGTGTAAAAGGGAAGAGGAAAAACTTCTTGTTCACTTGCAATTCCTCTCATTTCAGACCCAGTTTATCCAGTAAATAACCCTGCTGGCTGCTATGCCAATGGTCAGATCCAAGCCCATGGTGACCGCTGGCGAGAGGACGACTGTACTTTCTGCCAGTGCATCAATGGAGATCCACACTGCGTCGCAACAGCCTGTGGGCAGAGCTGTCTAAATCCTGTTAAAGTCCCTGGGGAGTGCTGCCCAGTGTGCGAAGGTAAGCTCTCTGCGTCTGGTATTGTGCTTCGGTCTGTCATGGCTGCTTCTTTGGAGTCCTCAGCAGAAGAAGGACATGGACCTGTTGGAACGGGTCCAGCGGAGGGCCACGAAGATGATCCGAGGGCTGGAGCACCTCTCCTATGAAGTCAGGCTGAGAGAGTTGGGGTTGTTCAGCCTGGAGAAGAGAAGGCTCTGGGGAGACCTTATAGCAGCCTCCCAGTACCTAAAGGGGGCCTACAGGAGGGATGGGGAGGGACTCTGTGTCAGGGAATGTAGCAATAGAAGGAGTAACAGATTTAGATTGGCTGTTAGGAAGAAATTTTTTACGGTCAGGATGATGAGATTCTGGAACAGGTTGTCCAGAGAATCTGTGGATGCCCCATCCCTGGAAGTGTTCAAGGCCAGGCTGGATGGGGCTTTGAGCAGCCTGGGCTAGTGGGAGGTGTCCCTGCCCAGGAGAGAGGGGTTGGAACTAGGTGATCCTTAAGGTCCCTTCCAACCCAAACCACTCTGTGATTCTTACTTGGTAATTCCTGGTTTACTTGAAAATTTTGCAGCATTGAAGTAGCTGGTACAGCATTGGCTGTGACTGAATAAACTAGTCGGGAGTGGGGGGAAGCATGGTTTAGCCACACCTGTACACCTGATAATCTTTTTGCCCAAAAGAGATCATTTAAGATCAGCATTGTTAAATTTTACTCCTGGTTACGCTTAAAGCTTATTAATAAGTATAGTAGAAGTTAGAAGATCAAGATGTTCATTGGCTGGTATTACTGATAATTGGATTAATCCTAGTTTCTTATTAATGCATTTCATATAGTTACAACTAAAAATCTTTGTGCGATATAGTTTGATATTGGATATAATTATTGTATGAATAAAACATTATTTCAGTGAAACTTACAAAGAATTATGGGAGGTAGATTAATTTTTAGAGTTTAAAATGCATTACCTTGTAGAAGTACATATATCTTATATAACTGACTGAAATTCTAACTTAACTATATGGTAAATGCTTATTCAGTCTGGCAATGGAAATGTGAAGGCTTTCAAATGGATAGATTTTTTTAAAAAATATTTTAAAAAATTTTATATATAAAAAAATACGTATGTATCTTCAGAGTTTCTTTTTACAGAGTAGTTGTTCATCAGGAAAAATATCAGATTGCTAAGTTTAGAAATGGTAAATCTAGGCCTGTCTTCAGAGCTATCTTCACAGTGTACAAACGCGCAGTGAGCTACCACTTACATATTTCCTGTTCCATCTCTGATAGAATGAAAAGAATGTTGTGTAAGTGCACGTGTCTCAGGGGCCCTTCTTGGGTTGCAGTATCCATCCAAGTTCACTGGGATACTTGCTTTTTAGGGTGAATCTGAGGAGCATAAAGGTTTCTTACAGGTGCTTTTTCATTCCAAAATTCTCATCACAAGGAATGAAGAAGGTGTCTGATAACATATAAAAGCTGCCAGTGAATTGTAGAGAGTTGTTACTTGCACTGGATTAATTTTACGATGAGGAAGCAAGTTAACTGCTTTTAAACCCCAGTGATCCCCTCATGGTGGATAGCGCAGGGTATGTGCTGACACCCCTCGTTATTTAGTGCATATGTGAGCAAGCTTGGGAAGGTAGTACAGAGAGAAAGAGGTTGATGGAAGTATTTTCAGTATGTTGAAGGTTTTTTCCCCAATGAGAGAAAGATGTCTATGTTTTCCTGGTTTAGGTTGGAGAAGATTGATGAGAGATAATTGGATGAAATGCTTATCTATATCAGACTGAGATAATTATGACTAACTGTGGGAAGCAAACACAGAATAGAGAGTAGGCTTCCATCATTCATTACTAAAGGTCGCAACATAGCCAAGCTGGTCCTTCATTAATGTATCACATTAATGCCTCTACAGTGCTTTCAGGACACAAGTTAGCTCATCTGGACTAGGTTAGGTAATTCTGTGCTATAACATGTTTATACTCTTAGAAGATGAAGTAGCTAGCAACTGCTAAAGACCATAAAAGTTCTTTTTCTTGGTGTTGAGGGGGTGGGAGGGCCTTAAATTATACTCTACGATACAAATTGTCAAACAGATCGAGAATGACATAATAGCAGCGTGGAATCAATATTTAAATGAGATTCTTGTGTCATCTTAATTATTTTCTCAGAAAATATTCTGACTTGTTATTTTGTCGTGTTAGCTGTTGTATGATGTGCACTTAATTGTAACCATCTGGTTTTGAGTGTATCATCTGGAGGAGAGTAATACTGAATAGTATTTTGGACAACTTCCTAAATTTTAAGCTTAAAAGCATCACAGATGACTTAGTGTTTCTTGGATAACACCTACAGCCAAGACAACAGTCAAGGGGTAATGAAATTACATAAATGATGGAGCCAACAATTAGTGGAAGTAGTTTTAGTTCATGCTAGGAGGGGATTTGAGCATGCTCAGGTACCAGTGGTTAGATGATACCTGAAAATACACTTGAATTCTCTCTTCTTTCTTCCCTTCCCTCCCCCACAGCAAACAAAACCAGAGAAAACAGATGATTATGCTCTGTAATGCCAAATTATTTAATTTCAGGAATTTAGATTGGGAATATTGCAAGAATCAAAAATCTGGTCAGTTAAAATTCAGCAGTGAGCTCAGATGCTAGAACCCAAGATATAAAAAATACAGTTTGCAAGAAGCAGCATGGGATGATTTTGTGAAAAATTGCTTCAGCATCTGAGACTTAACAACTTATCTTGCAATAATAATAAATCAAAAAATCACGGAGAAATTAACAAATCAAGAGTACCAGCAAACTTCTTGAAGTTATGTTCTAGGGCATCAAACAAGCTCAAGGCTGTTAAGCCTTGTGGTTAGCAGCCTCCATAAAAGTATTTACCTATATTAGACATTAATACTAGATTGGAAATTTGTTAATTGCAGAGACTTTTGTGTCTTTCTGGATCTGTTAAATTTTTTCTTTGAAAGCTTGCATTAAGAGAATACCAGAACATTATGAAAAAATAATAATGTTAGATGCTGGCGGTCTGCATACTGTGTATTTTAACTTATTTTTGAAAAAAGTAAATGTTTGAGCTGATGGCAGCAGGGACTTGTGCATTAACCGTAGACTTATGGCGTACCTCCAAGGTCAGATAGCATTATGTGTCTTGAGACTTAAATCTGAGATTAATAGTGTTTCTAGTTGGAGTTTGATGCATGGGTAGAAAAAAGTTCTGTGTACTTTATTTGCAGTACAGCTATTGCTTGCTAACCCACTAGGCAAGGGGCTACTTTGTTCTCTGGTTTTCTCCTTGTGGTAGAACTGAACTGGGGTAGTAAATATGCCGGGGGAAGACAGGCCTTAAAAACACTGCTTTCTCTGCAAATCTTACTGTCCTGAATTTGATTTTATATTTTTAATGATAACGTGGTCTTATCTGAAATGCTGTTTAGTTTCTGTCATTGTCCAGCCAGCTGACATCTCTGTTCTCTTAACCAGGTAGGCTGCCTTGCATGGGTCAGTGCTCCTTCTCCTTTTTAATCCGCTTCTTGCTCGTTTTCCCCAGGGGTCATTTCTGTTGATGAGATTCTGCTCCCATTATTCACTGCGTCATCAGTGACCTGCAGGGTTGGTGGGATCAGGGGAGAAGAAAGTCCTGGCTGGAAAGTTGGCTGACAAATCAATCCCTTGATTTTCACATTACTAATGATAAAATGCGCAATGTGTTTAGTGAAGATTTACAAGCAATAAAATACATTCCAGGCACAGTTTTTCCTACGAGGAATTAAAAGCCTTCACCGTCAGCTATATGATGCTTTTCTGCATACTGCCTCATTAAATCTCCCGATCTGTGGCTTAACTTTAATTTTGCAGTTGAGCCTATGAGCAGAAGTGTCGACTGAATGGAAACTCAATTGTTACTAAGGCTGCACTAACAGCTTAAACCCGCTGTCCGGTGCTCTCCAGTCTGTTCTCCTTTTTTTCCATCCTTCTGCATCTCTTGTCTCCTAGTGTTCAGAACAGAAAACCAAAATCCGTATCTAGTGTGGGCTAAGTTCTGGGATCACTGACATTATTTAGTATCATATCTTCTACTGTGCAAGTTATGCCAGAAAGGGATTCAAGGGACAAAGCAGCGTAATTTAATGATATGTTCAATAAATGGCCAAAATTAATGTAAACTTAGTATGTGATTTTGAGGTAGTTTACTAGTGATTGTAAGGATAAACACCTCATTTTAAAATTTTCTTGTGAATAGCTTCCAGTTCTCACTCACATCTCGACTCATGCTGTAAAATGTTCAATACATAGAGAATATACCAGAGTGAAATCATGTTCTTTTTGTAGGTCAGTTTAAAATGATGGTGTATAGTAATTCCGAAGTTGTATTATATGTCATGAATATACTTTACTTTTCTGCTTTTGCATGACTTGTATGTTACATTTCTGAATTAAGCTATAGTTCTTTTTGCATGAACTACTACACTTTTTTTGGGACTACTGCAGAATGTAGGAAATGATTATTTTTCTTCTAGAATCTTAATTAGGCTTCAAATTTAGAGCAGGAAGAAGACTGAAGTCTGTTGAAAACTTTCTATTATTTTTGTCAATTTAGTTGCTGATGGACCAGTCCAGCCCATACTTCCATTTAAAAATAGGCATTGGATCAAGAGTAATAAGGCAGAGACTTTATGTGCTTTTCGCTATTTTTTAAGTATGCATTTATTTCTCATCAGACTCCTGTTTACATGTACAAAAGATCCAGTTTGCCACGGCCAGCTTAAATTCTGTGAATTTACTTCAAGTTTGTCAGATATTAGCTCTTTAGTATGTGAAACAAAATATTTAGTCAAAGATGTTTCTATCATTTATTTTGAGTGTTGAAGGATAAGAGTGGTTTGAGAGACGTGAGACTGATGGTCAAATTCTAATCAAAGCTGCCTGTGGATCTGGCCTGGCTGTGGCTCATCCAGGATAAATGGTTAGCAGCAGTCGCTTCTGACTTTCCCTCCTCTGTCTTCAATCGAAATGCTGCTGCACCTACAATCCTGCCAATTCAGTTGTTTCCTGGCTGTTTTATAATGAATTTCAATGAAAGGAAATATCTGTTCCCGTAGATAAGTTTACATTCCTGCAGCTACATAAAGATAAAATTGTTCTTGGATTACATTTTCAAAAAACTTTGCAGTCAGAGAATCAAATACAGTGTGGTAGAAGCTCTGTGAGCACAGGTTCTTGAAATACCAGCACGATACATCAGCACACAGATGTATTCAGCCCTTGAACACAAATTCAGACCAAGCTAGAACATTCCCACTCCCCCATGAAGAAAATCCTGGTGTTCTTACTACAACAGCAAGAGAACTGGAGTACAGCGGTTGTAGGGACTTGAAAATATACAGAAGTACCTGTTCATGGCTTTCTAAACTAGAGATCCAGGAGTAGCAATTGTGTTATCTCATATTATCGTACACAACTGATCTGTAGCAGTTTTCCACAGTAAACCCTTTTTAATGCTTCTTCACACGCTGCTGTATACATATCCATAGCATATATCCTGTATGTGTGTTTGTAGCCCACAGGATACGCGTTGGACAGACAAATTGGTCTGAAATGTATGATTTTCTGAATGCTTTTCTGGGGTTTGCTGGACTCGGAGAAGAGTGTAACTTATTTGGCTCCCCTCACCCTTCTCGAACTTGCATCTTGTCTAATGATGCTGCTGGTGGAAGGGAGAGGGTGAGTGAGGTGGTCGAGGTGCTTTACCCTGGAGCTCCTGAGGGAGGCTGGTGGGGAGGAAGGGGCAGGAACCTGAGGTAGGTGTGTGGAGGGCAGGGGTAGTTATGGGTGTAGTGCTCCAATATGACGGGTTTATATATGGATCTAGTCTTCAAATCTGTGGGCAGCCTTTCTTGAGTTGTGTTGTAGTTGGTATCCACTAATATCTGTATTGGGTCTAGCTCTGATGTTTTCAGTAGCTCAGATTGAAGCTAAATTTATTTTCTCTACAGACAACAAAGCTGAAAAGGGCAGCCAGTATCTTGGAGAACAGAGTATAACTTCATATATTTGTTCTAAAGCAGAGTGCGTGCAGAAAAATCTTGACCAAATTCAACAAGGGAAAAATACGGTGCACTGTGCTTGGAGGGGATTCTTCATGAGTCCTGAACCAGGGTAATTATTAAATAGCTGTTCTCTGGGAGAAGTCTGGTCATTAAGGGCAAAGAAAAAGTTGAATGTGGATTATCAGAGCCTTGAGGAGGCAAACACCACACTGCAATTACGATCAAGAGTACGGTTTGCAAGAACTGAAGTAATCCATTTTACTCTCTTTCCTGTGGATGGGTGTGTCCCTAGCTGACATAGTAGGCCCTTAGTGCTTTTCTGGACATTGTCCCTCTGAAAAAGATGGAGGCAAGTTGGAAAGAGTCAGAAAGAGAGCTGTGAGCACAGTTCAAAATTTGCAAAACGTGTCCTAGGAAGACAGACTGAATAAATAGGGTTGGTTTAGCTTAAAGAGAAAATTATGAAGTTGGAATGAAGACATCAGTCTTCAAGTGCCTAAAAGGTTGTTGCAAAGAAAAAGATAGGACAAGAGAGAATGGAATTGAATTGCAAGAAGGAAGATGTGTTTTAGAGGAAAGCAGAAAGTGGTTGAGGAAAACAAAATTCTTCCTGTGGCATGTCGTGACCAAGATTTTCTTTTTGATGCATTCAGGGCATCGCAGTTTGTATTTTCAGCCTCAGCAAAAGGAGATTCACTCAGGAAATTGCATACATAACTGAAACCAGTAGCAGTAATTCATGTGTAGCTTTCAGTGTTTATGCAAGTGATGGCTGTGGCTCACCAATATATAGCTGCTGGGTTTTTTGAGTAAACATCAAAGTGATCAAAGCCCTTTTGGCAAGACCTCTTGTTACAGTCCACCCCTGTCACTTCTTGACAGTTTTCTGATGCAGCAATGGCTGTGGATTGTGCTGGTGCAAGGAGTGTATAGATAAAAGCCCAAAGCGTGAGCAGGGAGCTGGTTAATTCGAGATGAGCGTGTCTTGAGTTGGGAGGGAGGCAGAAAGCAAAGGCCACCCATGAGGTCTGAGGCTAGAGACAGAAGAACACTGAGACAGTGTAGTGTGGAGGGGAAAACCTTCCTTCATCAGCCTGCCCCCAGACTCAAGCGCTTTAGTCTTCAGCTTTTCAAGACAGGACCTCCTTTCACTGGGGAGACCTGGGAAAAGCAGGCCCATCATGTGTTGTGGATCCAACACAAAGCATTACTTTTAAGATTCTGACGGATGCTTCTATAGATGCTATGATGATATTGATCCTTTGGGATTTGCCTTTGTTTGTTTAATCTATTATCTGTTAGGTCTGATTTTTGTTTCTTTTTCTAGACTGTCTTCATTAAGAGCCACGGCTTAGGTAATCACACTGGTTCTCTCTGCTTTCCCCACAGTTTTAGAGCCAATGGCTTCTTGCAGCACGAGGAAGTCTCAAAGAGAACCCATTTCTGCAGATTTAATGAAAACAGGCAGCTAGGTGGAGGGGAGAAAGTGATTTTTTTTTTTTTTTTTCAAGTGCGTAAGTGACTGCAAAATTTTGGTATGCACTCACATTTCTTTAGGCTCTGAGGTTCTTCATGGGAGCTGGTACCTGTCCCATTTGGAGGTAACCAGATCCATTGGCAATCAGGCAGCTGTTAGTTCTGCTGCTTACAGAGCTGCCTGCGTCTCCCTTGGGCTAGTAACTGTTTATTTTATAAATAAAATGGGTGAAGTTTAAGTAACAATTCTTTTTTTAGTGACTTTTACCCCCAAAAAATTGTGGATGCTGGAGCTTAAAATAATTATTTAGTATCAATGTATATAATAGCGTATCAATAACACCAAACAAGCTACAGTGATAGAAATAACCATGTTTCCCTCAGGCCATCTGCATCTGTGGACAAGCCATCTGCAAATTGGAATAATAATGGTGTTCACAGCAAGTAAATATTGGATAGGATAGTATGAAAACACCTGGTTTTTTAATTTTTTTTCTAAGATTATAATAAATACACGTGCTCAGCACTGACACTGATGCCAAAAATGTCCCTCTAGGAAAGTCTATGGTTGCTTCTGTTCCTTTGCATCTCCCAGAGGCTCAGGCTATTCACAGGGAAAGCTGCAACCCAGTTGGCTGATACACAGTAATTGGTTATCTCGCAGTACGTCCTTCTGCGTGAGAGCCCTCAGGTACAGGGGGCAGGGTGCCAGCATAAGCTGTGAATGAGAAATTAAGTGTTAAACAAAATCCCCTCGGAGGATTTTCATGAATAAGGCCCGCATTACTTTGCTGTCATTATGGCTGACACTTCACAATCTTTGACACATCTTTACAAAAAGAAATTAACATTTTCATCAATAAAGGGCTCCAAACTCTAGCTGAGATGTAATTCAGTTCAGTTCCTTTAGCATGTCCAGCACTTCATTAAGTAAAAACAGGCGACAGAGTCCAGTGAAAAGAAACTTGATTCATTCGGGATGAAGTCAGTGGTAGTGAGCAGTGTTCACCGGCACAGGGTTTGGGCCCAGAGATCTCCTTAGAGCGTGAAGTATAAGTTATTGTTCGGCAGCAGCGCTGCAGTTCTCAACCAGCCTTTTCATCAAAGTCAATTAAGGGATGCAGGCGCTGTGCTGTAGAGAATTGGGCTTACGTTTCCCAGATCATGATTTAGTATAGCAGTTTTAGACAAGGCAGCTGAGGCTGCTGAACCACACAATCCAGGGTGTAATGAAACCTACTGCCAGTGAAAGTCTCTCGGAGTTTAAGAAAGTGAGGAAGACTATACTAGTATAAAATAACCTTTTCCTAGTTTTCAATGATTGAATGGTTGATTGTTAAGTTCAATGGAAAACTGCTGAAAGGATAAATAACTAAAGAATCCTAATGAATGTATATCAGTGCAACTAAGGATGTCTCACTTACAAAGAGCCTCATGGATCCTCTAATTAATTCTTTTCAGTGCCTATAGCATTCATAGATTTGCCTCAGATGCACGCTAATTTACTGTTTGCTATATCTTCACCTGGTAACGATAACTGAATGGCCTTCTTCCCTGTTTGGACATTTCTTGATAGACGTTACTTGATTCTGCTTTAATAAAAGTGTTTTTCTTAGTGTCACTCCACCTAAAATTGTCAAAAAAGTCTCATCAGCATTAAAATATATTTGAAGGGTATTCATACCTGTTAAACCAAAAACTGGAAGAACTGATTACAACAGACA
This sequence comes from Dromas ardeola, assembly GCA_013398915.1. Lineage (NCBI taxonomy): Eukaryota > Metazoa > Chordata > Aves > Charadriiformes > Dromadidae > Dromas > Dromas ardeola. The sequence goes on along the minus strand of VYZM01015664.1, from coordinate 850,140 downwards.
AAAGTTTTTAACTTTGCATCTTGGGAGTGGAAAGTTTGTGAATATTTTGATTGCATCAGTGCAAAAAAGAAACCCCCCGGTGCAGCTTTGGTTCATAGGAGATGTCTTCAATTTACAACAATAAAAATAGTCTTGGATTGTAATAGTTACTTTCAAGGAAAAATGCATATTTAAGTAGTTTCAGGTTTACAGTATGAATAAAATCTGAAACAAAAGCCTGCCAAACTGAACTATGTGTTTGGAAGTATTAGTGAATATATTTTCAGAGTTATTTGTGACATTGGAAAATTATCACATCTTAAATCCTTGCATACATTTTATAAATAGTTATGTGATGCTGAATTATTAGATGCTGATAGTTAACACAGATACCTAAATGCTGGGAAAAAAATTCCTCCACGGCATTAGGTATTTCAAACCCAGGAAGGAAATTCTCTTACCCAGGACCTGGGACTGATATTTTTCATGTAATGAACTGGAGGGGCGGGGAAGGCTGGAATGCAAACTATGAGGATGGAAAACATTTAGTCACTCTTGGAATGATATGAATGTTTTTACAGGAAGCTTAAGTAAACACACATGCTGCTGCTTAGTAGGCTGCAGTTAACTTTTTTGGACAGCAGACAAAATTCAAACAAGTATGCAGACTCGAATGAAAAGCTGTTGAGCAGCACACCCTTCAGGACCAGTTTTTAGCCTCTTGTCACGTAAAGCATTAGGTTAAAAGTTAGACTACTGTTCACTTTTTTTTCTTAATTTTTATAGTAAATGCTTGAATGCACTGATGTTGTATTTCTTTAAGTCAGTTGTTGCTGGTTTCGTAGGATCAGAACGTCTTAATCCTTTTAGAGGCAGTTTGTGTTATAAAATACTACGGAAGAGGGAGCTATTTCGCTTTCCCCAAACACAGGCATGTTCTTTATTACTGATGATAGAGGTCTTTCTCCATGTGCAGAACATGGTTTTGACTCCTTTTCCCTTCCTCCCCTAGAAGAGGCTTTCATTTCATGCTCCTGATGAAATGTTGGGCTTTCTAGAATCCTTTTCTGTTGAGTTTATTCTTTGTGCATGGCTAATGCTTTCTTCAAATATCCCAAGACCAATCACTGAAGAGTCTAAATGCTCTGATATTTTATATGAGTTGTTCTTTCTGGGGTTAAAGAACATTGTAAATTAAACGTGTAAACTTCAGAGTGTTATTTTTTGGATTTGTGGCTGAGCACAATATGACATTTATACAAAGTTTCTTATTGTTGTGCCTTCTAAAAAAAAAAAAACACTCAACAAAACAAAAAAAAAACCATAGTGAATTATTTTTTAAAACATTGGAAATACCAATGGGCAGGAATTTGAATTATTTTGTCTGGTTTTATATGGAAAAGCAGGGGTTTTGTGTTCAATAGTGTTGGTCTAAAGGTAGGAAGAACATACATACTGGTGCTCATAGGTGAATATAACGCTTCCCTGTGCTATACACTGAAAACGTGTTTCCATGTTCCCGGCTTTTTAATAATATGCACAAGGAATTAATCTATTTTATTTAACTGTCTTTAGTTAAACTATAGACTTGTTCACATTAAGAAGATGGGAATACGAAAGAGGAGGTTGGGGGAGTTGTAGCACTGAGCAGCGAAGGACTTCTCATTCTACAGTTACGACTACATAGTCTTCACGTTTAAGTTTAGGTTTATTTTTAGGCCTGGTGTCTTCATTGTGCTGCATAATAGTTAGTTTTGCATGTTTGAAAAGTTCATATGTTATTGTTGCTATGAACTTGTATGTTGAAATTATCTTGATTGTAATTTGGCCTTTCAAAAATACAAATGCTTTTTTGCATGGGTGTTTTGCATTTTTTTTCAGATGTTTTTCTTATACATGGGAAGAAACCACTGGCAACTTTATCTTCCTGTTGCATGAGCAATATTCTTCACATAATTCCTCCAAATACCTTCATTAGAGTATACTGTATTTGTGTTGCATAGTAACTATGAAAAGAAACATCTGAAATTGTTTTTGAGAATGCCAATAATAGTCAATATACAAATACTGAATAAATACAAATAAAATACAAAATAGTATTTTGTTGGGTTCCACTGACATACTTTTTTAGTGTCTATTTAATGTAAAAATTGTTTGCTTGGCAATGAATTTTTAGGGCCTATGCTCCTAAATTCCGTGTAAAAGATAGGTACTTGTGCAGTAGTTTGCAGTCTTACAGTGGAATTAGTGAAATGCATGGTGAAATTCACTGTTTTGAGTGAAAATACTACATTCCAAATGAAAGAAACCAAAGAGCTTGTTTCAAGTGTTTTTCATATAATAATAAAAATAGCTTGCTAAGAGGTGAAGCATGGTTAATGTATTAACTTCAAGGAGGACAAAAATTGAGACTGATTACACAGAATCACAGAATGATAGGGGTTGGGGGAGACCTCTGGAGATCATCTAGTCCAACCCCCCTGCCAGAGCAGGGTCACCTGGAGCTGGTTGCACAGGAACGCCTCCAGGCAGGTTTTGAATGTCTCCAGAGATGGAGACTCCACCACCTCTCTGGGCAGTCTGAGTCTGTTCCAGTGCTCTGCTACCCTCAGAGTAAAGAAGTTTTTTCTCACGTAGAGATGGAACTTCCTATGTTCATGTTTGTGCCCATTACTTCTTGTCCTGTCACTGGGCACCACTGAAAATAACCTGGCCCCATCCTCCTGACACCCACCCTTTCAGTATTTGTAAGCATTAATAAGGTCACCCCTCAGTTGTCTTTCTTCCAGGCTGCAAAGACCCAAGTCCCTCAGCCTTTCTTCGTATGAGAGATATTCCAGTCCCCTAATCATCTTGGTAGCCCTTTGCTATACCCTTTCCAGCAGTTCCCTGCCCTTCTTGAACGGGAAGCCCAGAACTGGACACAGTACTCCAGATGCGGCCTCAGCAGGGCAGTGTAGAGGGGGAGGATGACCTCCCTTGATCTGCTTGCCACACTACACTCTTCTTGATGCACCCCAGGATGCCATTGGCCTTCTTAGCCACAAGGGCACATTGCTGGCTCGTGGTCATCCTGTGTCCACCAGGACTCCCGGGTCTCTTTCCACCGAGCTGCTCTCCAGCAGGTCAGCCTCCAACCTGTACTGGTGCATGGGGTTATTCCTCGCCAGGTGCAGCACCCTACACTTGCCCTTACTGAATTTCATAAGGTTTCTCTCTACCCAGCTCTCCAGCCTGTCCGGGTCTTGCTGTGTGGCAGCACAGCCACTGTCCATTCATCTAACCCACACTGCCTAAGCTTCCCTATGAGGATGCTGTGGGAGACCATGTCAGAAGCCTTGCTGAAGTCAAGGTAGACAAACATCCACTGCCCTCCCCTCATCTATCCATCCAGTCAGGCTATCAGATTAGTCAGGCATGATTTCCCCGTGGTGAATCAAAGGAGTGGTTGTGACTGTCACTAAATAGTGAATTGTGGGGAGTTCAATTAAAGGTGGTTGTGACTGTCACTAAATAATGCTTCAGAGAGAATTACTGTAATAACTGCCTGGAAGAAATTTTGCTTCTTGAATAAAAAGCTACTCTTTAAGTCACTAAGTAGATTTCAGAGACATGGTATTAGGCAAACATGTACTTTTATTGCAGGAGGAAGGTAATTGGCAAAATCATCAGAAACTGAGATGTTTATCTTTGGATTTCAGTTCCCTGATCAGGATCCATCAAGGGTATTGCTGCTTTTACTGGAAATGTCCTGACTTGGTGTGAAGGTGAGATTCATGGAGTCATGCAAGTTGGAAAGGACCACTAGAGATTTTCTAGTCCTGTCTCCTGCTCAAAGCAGGTCCAGTGACAGCAGGATCTCAGGGCCTTGTCTCAATTAAGTTTTGAGTATTTTTTTTGAAGGATTTGCGTATTTTGAAGAATGCAGATCTCATAACCTCTCTAGAGCTCTGTCATAGTCTTACCACCCATGTGGCTTAAAGGGAAGAACAAAACAACTTCCATCAAGGTGTAATTTCCTGTGTTCATGCTTGTGTTCGTTGCCTTTCATCCTAGCCTGGAGCACCTCCAGGATGAGCTGGGCCTTCTACTCTCCTGTTAGGTAGTGGAAGCCAGCAGTAGGATGTTCCCCTAGCCTTCTTTCTACAGGCTGAACAAGCCCTGGTCTCTCAGCCTGTCTTTGCATGCCACCTGCTCAGCCCCTGACCAGCTTGGTGGCCTGTGCTGTGTCAGTGTCTCTCTTCTACTGAGGCTCACAAAGCTGGACACTACTCCAGCTGTGGGCTCTTAGGAACAAAATAGAGGGGAAGCATTGCTTCCCTGCACCTGCAGGCTCTGCTTCTGCTAATACAGGTCCCTCTTGTCCTTCATGCAAACCAAAAGCGAATGCTTGGTGCTCTCATAATACACGTGGCTTTGCAGGAGTATAGTAAAGTGGAATCTCTCTTCATTTTCTGATATCAATATAATGGCTGGAGTTCAGACTTTGAACAACTAAGGGTATGATAGGAAGATGGGCATAATTTCTCATTCTGGTACCAGCCTTCGGGAAGATTTTTACTTTTTTTTTTAGTTCTCTTTAAAATTAACTAAAGAATTATGTGAATAAAATCTCCAAAGTTAGAAGGAAAAATCAAATCTTCAGTGAACGGTTCATTTTTAACTTTCAGATAAACAGTAGAAGTCAGCAAGATTGCAATAAATTGACTCAGATTTTTTTGGTTGTTTTGATTTGTTTTGTTTTCCAGGGCCTCAACAATCAATGGTGAATTTTAGTTTTCTTTCTCTTTTTGTGGGTAACTTTAATTGATCAAATGGTGTGTATTTAAAAATACTAATCCTAAGAAACTTTTTTTCCCCTGGTCTCAGTGAAACTTGGGTGCATCAGTTTCTCTCCATTTCTGAATACTTCAACTGAGCATTATCTTAAGACCTCAGTACTCATTCAAGTATAACAAGATCTGTATATGAGGCACAGTACTAGGCCAGTCTGACTGTCCTGTGTTCTTGTGTGTGTTTATATACATGTAGTATTCCACTTTTTTAACAGAAGAAAATGTAATACAAGCTTTGTCACATCACTCATAGGAGAAGTGAGAGGTTTTGTTCATATTACAAAAGTATCCTTGGTAGAAAAATGCCAGTGAACATATGGTCTTATTCCACCTTGACAACCTCTTTTTTTTTTTTTTTGTGACATCCAGTTTTTGCATTGTTGCTGCTAATGGAAGTTCTGTAAAGACAAAGCCAGCACCAGGCATTGCTTGGATGTCACTGTCTTCCCTTCTTTCCCCATAAATGCACGATTGATTTCAAGCTGGGATGAATGAGATTCAGGGTTTTGATCACATACCATAGAATTTTTCAGTGGACTAGCCAGACTGACGGACCACCGGTCAGTAAAATATCCACTGTGGATTTCAAAATTTTTGAAGTTGTTTTTAAGTATATGGCAGTGTAAAAAAAATTTAATTCAACGATTAAGCAGCAGGCAAATTTAGTAATCATCTGCGCTGAAATTCAGCATAGAAAGTATCAGGCTCAGAGAAAGTATATGGAAGCAAAATGTTCTAGTAGAAACCTGCATTTAACCTTATATAGAAGCACTTGACATCAGCAAAATCTGTGCTCTATTAAAAAATCTGTTATTTTCATCCAGACTCTCTTCAATCCTCTTCTCTTTTTTTTTTTCTTCTTCTTCTCTTTTTCTTTCTATGGTATAGTTTTATTGTTGGTAAAGCACACAGACAGAAACAGCACCCTTTTTTCCCCACCCATTGTCTGTGCGTTTGTGCACTGGATCTTTCTTCTGCCGTTTCTACCAAGAGCAACAGTGAAAGCCTAGCTCGGATCATGCGGTGGTACATGCTTTTTCAAGCTTAGCTACTGCTTGCCTATTCAAATAGCCAGAAGCCTGGCAGGGCAGAGCTGGCTTTATTTGTTGAGTCTTGTCTAGCGAAGTGAAAAGGGCTGATTTATTTTTTTTTTATTTTTTTTTTCTGGCTGCATTTTTGCACATGTGGGGGTAGGGAATTAAATTATTTCTTTTGTCCTCTACTTGCAGCTCATTGAGAAGCAGGCATGCATATAAAATTACTGTATCTCAGGGCTTACCTTTAGGGACAGGAGGGAGAAAAAACAGATTTGTGAGCTTGTCTGGAAACACTGAGGATGCTGAGAGCAGACACAAAAGCGGGAGGTAACAGAGTAATAAAACACAATGAATGGAGGACTAACAAAAACCTTTCAAATTAGTATAATGACAGTTTAATTTTGTCCGTTGTAAGAAATACCACATTACTGTATGTATCAATGGGGAAAAAAATTGTTGTGTTGTTGTGTCCAAGACACAAGAGCATCAAAACACAGAAGTATAGGTTTGAAAAGGCACCACAAAAAATACATAAAAAAATACCCACTGTTTTTTTTTCTAGATATTAAATCATACCTGCAATTAAAGAGAAGTTATCTTGAGGGGTGAACTTCAGTGATGCAGGGTGACAACACAATCCTGTTTGTCTCTAGGTTTAGTTTACATCTAAGTGGATCGATGAATACTAACCTGCATTTCAGCTTTCAGTGATTTTTTGTGTGTTTTTTAACTACGTATTTTACCTAACTGTTCTGCAGTCAGATAGTAAAGCTACAATCTTCTTCAGTTCTCCAGCTCGTGTTACTGTCTCTGAACTTTGCTTTGGGTAGCATTAATGATTCATATGATTTGTAGTGGTTTTAACTACCAGTGAGTATAAGCATTATTGTGGCTTTTTTGTCATTTCAAGTGTCGGGTTTGGGCTGACTGACCAGTAACCTGAATGTAACCAGGGTAACTCTTGTATTCTGGTTTTTGCATATTTAGGGTATTTTGGTTAGAGAATGGAGTCAGGTAGGAAAAGAGGGTTTTGGAAGAGGCACCAGAAGGCTAAAAATCAGTTTGTTTGCAAAACTAGCTTATACATTCTGAGTCCTAAACAGACGGGATTAATTAATGGAGTTTCTGGAATATATCGTATTATTGGTATATATCAGTATGTTCTTGATTCCTAAACTAATGGTTTGTTGAAGCTGCAAATGTTAAATATTAGACACGAATATGATCTATCCGGATAGTTTACTGAATGAATTTGAAAACAAATATGAAGGGTTCACTGACATTAAAAGAAGTCTAGTTTGGGAATCCATGGTTTCTAAAATACATTGCTCATTATGGTTACTCTTCCATGCTGTGCATGCAAACTCAGAGCTGCGAAATGAGGAATTCACAGAAATTTATAAAATCTCTCCTTTGACCTCCAACCTAGTAAACTATATTAAACTGTTAGAAAAAAATCTGAAAAAGTTTTGATTTAAATTAAAAGAGATTTGGATGAAATCATGGATGCCATTATACAAATTTCCAGCTTGTATTTGAACGAAGCTGCTGGTAGTGGTTTATATGCTTATAAAGTGTATAGCTGCTTTTCCTACAAATATTACACAAACAGCAGAATTTGAACATTACTTTGAAACTTTCAGCAAAGTGAGGAATCTGAACCGCGACCTCTGAGTTAAGTTTGAAGTCTTCTAACTTCACTGTGGTGCATTTCATGTGGTTTTTCCCTCCAAACTCTGTACTTAGCTGACCTAATTTAAAAAGGATTAAAAATGTTCATCCGCTGTATAAACTGTTGTGAAGGGAAGAGCAGGGCTGGGGAGAAGCTATGAAAGCTGAAAATTGTGAAAGACAATGAAAGCAGAAAAGCTCATTCTCGTAATAGGATAATTTTCACTCAACTGGAAGGCATGGGTGCAAAAGCTGCCTGCTGGACATGGAGCCGACAGGCACAAAAACTTGTATTTTGATTAACAGTATATACTTCTAACAACTTAATCAGTGTTGAGTAGTATTTTGCCCTCAGTCTGAGAGTAAAGACTAGCTGCCTTTAAGGATGGCAAAACCTGTCTTTCAGCGTACTTGGTTTGAGGATGAGATATGGCAAGATGTGGCCACCTCCAGTCCATGAAAATGTGCATACTGTGTAAAACTATGGTTTATTGCCCTGATGGGTAGTATACTGTTTCTCCATAGTTTCCCAATTTATCAACACATATATTGAATTTTTTTAAAACATATAATTTCCTTTAAGTCTTCATTTCTTGAGATGGAGAAACAGGATAAACTCAAACAGTTGAAACAGTGAAAAGAAAGCTCACAGTTCTTTAAAAGTCATGCAGTTTGTGTTTCCTGAATGCTTAGTATAGTGTTAATAATGCTCATAACTATAAATGTGTTGGTTCTTAAGTGCTTGAGTTCTATGAAAAACCCAAGATAGACCAAACTAGTCCCACAGAGCAAAAATCATTCAGGAGAAGATAGGTGTTTCATTCATTCTGTTTCCTGGTTTATGGTGGCAGTGTTGAGGTTCCATGTTATTTTCATGTCTTTGGATATTGTTTTATTCTAACAACTTTGTATACTAAAACAGGTTAATATTTCTGTCTACCATAAGCGTTAAAACAAATTTCATGCTCCAACATGGTTTCCAAAAGTAAGCCTTATACTGTTCATAAATACCTAATATTTGGCAATAACATCCTCAAGAAGCATAATCTGGTACTAGAAGGTGTACTGTAAGAAGTGATGTTTTCGATGAACAGACACGTTAAATGGTTTCCAGAGATCTTTCACACGCAGCCTATCTTACATTTCCTTTTGGTATTCAGAGTCTTTTCTGCTTTAAATTTCAGCAGAAGTGGTCTTATTCACACAGAGAATGATTTGATCTACTGAGTCACATGCTTTGATGTGCAGCTTGGCAGTATCAATCAACTGAGCTTTGGAGAGAACTCTGTTCAGATTCTAAAGTAAAAAAATCTGCATGTAGTTTTGATGAAATAATTTTGGAGGGAAGCGGGCAAAATAAGTATTTTACATTAGTTTTTAAACTCCATATGCAGGAAAGCTGATTTCGTAGTGAACAAAAAAATGTAGTATTTTTATCGTGTTTCAATATTTCAAAAATTTTATGCAGCTTCATACTGTTTGTAATGAGTGTACATCACTTCAAAACAAAGTCTTTCTTGAATTGTTTTAGAAATACCAAGAATATTCATTAATCAGAAGCAAAATTAATTAAAAATTATTCTCTTCACTATTGCATTCTATATGCCTTTTTGTGAACTTAGTTAAAATACTCAAGTAATCTCAAATGTATTTGTTATTTTTTTCTTACCTTCAGAACCAACATACATCACAATAGGTCCACCCACCTGTGAGATTTTGGTGAATTGCACTTTGACTGAAAAAGACTGCATCTATAGCTTCAAACTGGACCAAAATGGTTGCCGCATTTGTCAGTGCAAAACTAGTGAGTATGCAAAAATACAGTGGCTTGTACCTTTTATAGCAACCTGTATGTGAAAATGCTAGTATGCTGGTTTTTCCATTCATAATGTTGATTATATGTTGTGTTCGTATGCATGTGCTTTATAGTTGTTCATCTTTAAAGGATAGGTTCCTGATTTCTCACATTGCTTGTTTGCGTGCTTAAAATGTGTTTGGAGGCAAACATAAAATGTATGACTTCAGGTAAAAATTAACAGCTAGGTAGAAGAGGTAATAATTTGGGACTTAATATTTATTCAGACTTTGAGAAGCCTGATAAGTCTTCCACATTTCGTTTTCCTCTTGCGTATGTAAAGAGTTTGAGAGAATCTAAACTTCAAAAACTCCTGTTGCTGGACAACCTCTTTTCAATTTAGCTTTTTTTCCTCAAAACGTAGGGTTTGAGGATAAATGTTTGAAAATGTTATGCCGGGGGGGATGGTAGGGTGTGTTTGTATAAATACAGACATACCCATATATAATTTTATTTCTGTAACATATTCTCACATTTATATTATATATATATAAAAATATATATATAAAAATATATAAAAAATACTTTAGTTAAGACTTATGCAGGCTTTAACATCTATTTCTTCCCCAAGGAAAATCACTGTGCCTTGTAAGAACTTTGTGTGTATCAGTGAAGCAGCAAAAATGTGTTTTCTTTATGTGTTTCCTTAAGAATTCAATGTTCACAGATGAAATATAAAGCAAGGTCAGGTTGGTTGTTGGAATTGCCCAACAAAAGACATCTGTGGAGTACTAGTCTCAGCTTCAGGATGCACCGCTCTGGCCAACAGCCCAGCCTAGGAGTGGATTTAAACTCTCATTGTAATTTTATTGTAGTTCTGCAGATTCATTGTAGCCTCTGAGGCTTTTACAACGAAAGTATTACTCCGTTCCTCTTCTTTTGATTTCAGCCCACCCGTTCTCAGCCACTTTCTAAACCAATATTTCTTCATTGATTTAGGAACCAATTTCTACTGGGTCCCCAGTAGAAATGGTCAAAATAAAACTCTTAGTTGCAACAAACTAAAGAGTTTTAGGATTGGATTGGTATTTTGCTTAAGGAGCGAGAAAAGGGTTTGTCCTGGCTTTTTAAACTTTTTTTTTTTTCTGGGGAAATGTGCATTTTTTTTATTTCCATAAGGTAAAGGACAGGACATCTTAATAACAAGTAAATATTTGGCAAACAGTAATATCATTATGGTAATACAGAAATAATACCTTTGATTGCAAATTGTATTAGTGGCAAGGACGACTTTCCATAGATTGCATCCAAGCTGTCGCATATGTGCCTTACTTAGTTCTTCCTAATAACAAAATTAGAAATGTTTAGTTCTGCTTTTAACCTTGTAATTCGATTTTTCTTCTTTTTTTGTTGTTGTTAAATTGATTGGGGAGTTTTGACACAAACAAGAAGATGGACAGACTCGGCAAATTTCATCATCTGTGCCTATGCATGCAGTCCTTTCCTCCAGTTTGGTGCACAGGAGACTCAGCACTCCAAAGGATCATTTCTTTTGTCCTAGATTACCAGATTGTACACGTACACATACCACATCCCAGGAAGTCTCTGTTCTTGCTTGGACTGTTTCTGATTAAATAGTGCTTAAGAACATATCTATTCAAGGGAATTTTTCACTTGCCAGATTTGCTTGAAATAATTTTCATTTTGCAGTAGCAAACTGTCTGGAGCAAACTTAATAGTTTATCTGTCATCTTTTTTTCAGTTAAATAACTTGAATTGTAGATTGCTTAAAATTTCCTCAGTCATTCAGAGAGGGGGAACCTTTATTTTCTAAAGACGTGAAGAAAAATAACAGCTTGAAAGTCTTCACCACTTGGTGGTTATCACTCAAAATGACAGAAATAGAATTCTTCTGTCAAGTAATACCTCTCGCTTGCAAGGCTCGGGACTACTAAGTGTGTGAGCACCGAAAAGAAAGGAGTTTTAGGTCAAATATGCTGAAAACGTACTGTGCTAGTTCTCTGTGTTTTGAGATCCTATGTACTTTCATGTCCGAAACAGTTCAGTTGCATCTTGGCTCTCAAAGAACATGAAAATGTCTATTATCTTTAGCTCATGTAGACTCATGTGGACTTTTGGGAATGTCACTATCTTTATACTGCACCCACTTGTTTCTTGCTGGTCTAAGCTACTCGACTGAGTTGTATTTAAAGTGCCTCAGTGAAGGAGGCCCGCATGCCCCCCATTACCATTGGAAGTCATCATATCCTAACTCTACTAATCTCTTTCCAATAAAGTTTCCTTTCTTGCTAATTTATTTAATATCTCTGCTGAAGATTCATTATGCTTCAGTCTATTTCAGCCAAGGACATAGAGTAAAGCTGTAAATTGTTTCTCATTATTACCTTCATTTACATTCCTGTAGCCAGAAATCACTACAACAGATTTATTAGAAATAATTTTCAAAGTATGATATCATGGAACTTGTTTGGTGCTTTATTGTAATTGAGTTTCAAGCCAATTACAGAATGAGAAAGGAGAAAGAAGAAAGAAGCAAATCATAACAATTTAGAATACGATTTTAATAGAAGTAGTTTACTTTGTCCTTTATCCTTCTGTTTTTGCAATGAACGCAAAAGCATGCTGTAACAACATGCAGTGAAAACATACATGCTGTAAAGTAAATTAAAATAAAAAAGCAGAGCCAGACCACAGTTGTAAGAGAAGAGAGGAAAAAACCTGCCACTGAGCAAAGAGTAAGCACAGATAGATATGGGAAAAAAGTTCCAGTGAGTAGAGATGGAACTACAAATGATGAGGGAGAAAGAATGATCACACTGACTGGGAGCATATAGAAGCTGAAATAGTACTGCAAGAGGATAAAAGAAAAAAAGTATAATCCAGGATTTAGGAAGAATCGCTGCGAAATACCAAGAATAAAACTGAAAACAGTAGGAAAATCATTAAATGCAATGGGGGGGCGGGGGAGTAAGATGATATAAGATGATACAAGAACAAGAAACAAATAGAAAAAAGTAAATAAGCAAAAAATTGTTGCTTGTAGGGTGCAGCAATTCCTATTGTGTTTTGAGTGTCGAGGCCTTTGCTTTTGTAGGGAGAACTTAGGGGAATGAAACAAGACCAGTGATCGGCTCTTTGTGAGGACTCCTCCTGTTGCTCCAAAGAAGACTAGCGGGCACATTGAAATAATGCCTGTGGTGATTGCAGTAATACAGGATTTAAAATCTGGTTGTTGCTGCTGTACACTAAATCATTCTTCGGTGAGAGTCTGCAGTGAGGGCCCACATTTGATTCTATTTATCTGGCCTTGTCTATTCACTGTATTATATCCATGAAAAAGAAAAAGCCTTTAAAATCTCTTCTGCAACTTAATCTGTAGCTTTTTACCCCAAATTAACTGAATGTGAAGTACTGTTCAGGGTATAACTGTGAGCATGTATGGCTTTAGTATTTTTTAACCTTCCAAATATTGAGTGACATCAGAGCATTGCTGTCAAATTTAAAAATTGTTTGCTTCATTTAGAAGGCTTACCTTTGCAGTTACAAGATGTAACTGTCATGCAATTTCTTTAATTCCAGACTGCTTATGGAGAGATGCAATTGTAGAAGGCTGAGAAGAGTTGTTTTCCCTGCACATCATAGTGCATCATCATCCACTTTGTGTTGTGGTCTCTTTTGCCTGTGAAAGCAAACCATGAAGTCACTATTCAAAAATTAGAAATCTTGGCATATTATGTGTTTGCACAGTTCTCTGGACATAAAACCACCCCTTTCCCCCAGACACACTCTATATAGGTACAGAAGTATTTTTGGAAGAGTGTTGATATCTTTCCCTAAAATGAGAAGAAAATGTATTCTGCCATGGAGTTAAAAGGAGGTACTGTCATTCACTCTATACTAGAAGACATGCAGCATGGACTTCAATATTCTGGCGAGTCAGACCACCTCCCTTTGTAGCTGATGAAGTGGAGTGGAAGGCCGACGTGGAATTTGGGTTTGACAGTGTGGGACTTGGTTTAGTTGTGTAGACATTCAAAGGCAGGATTGGAAGGTTTGGGAAAAGTTAGGTAGATGCATCTATGGGCTGCCTATAAAAAGCAGCGGTATATCTAATGCAATAGAAGCAGATAAGGCCTTCACTTGACTTGACCTATGAAAAAAACAAAACAATGTGCTGCTAGAAGGTTTATGGAAGCTTGATCATTTTTCAGTTATTCCACCTTTGAGATACCACTGCTGCAAATCCATTTTCATGAAGTCGTGTTGTATGTGAATCCTAGAGTTGTTTAGAGCAAGTATCCAAGCGGGTCATTTGCCTCAATGGACTCATAAGATTATTTTTTTAAACAGGGTTTTCTAGCATCACAGTGCCCAGTCCCTTCTTTTTTTATCCAGCTTTTGTGAATCGTGAGTTAATTCTAACAAAAGGAGGGAGGGTTAGTGTGGATCTGTGGAGGCAATATATTCAGAGAATTCCAGTTACTGATAAGTAACCTAGTTTTCTCCTTCATAAATTTGCCTCCCCAGATCCCCACCCCTGAAGATTAACCAGCAGTAGCAATCCACACCAAGAGGACGGCTGAGGAGTGCTTAATTATAAAGGTACTGTGAAACAGTTCTCCTGATATGATCTAGCCTCAGCGTCAAGAAAATAATGATGGTAAAGGTATGTAGCTAGCTTTGTGTAGCCACGCTACAAGTTTTCCAAAAAAAATGGACACCAGCCTAAGGCAAGTTGAAATACTGACATAATTCTTGTCAAGTATCTATTAATATTCTCTGGCAGTTTTTTTTTATCTGTGGATTAGAGGATTGAAAACTAAAAGTATTTCAACAGGCTATGCATCTCTAGAATGCATTTTCAAAAGTTTCTAGGCTAAGATGACTTTCCGTCTTTACAATACAATTATCAATGTGTCCATATGGAAAATAGTAAATTGGAGAAAAATAAATAACCCAGTTTAAGAGCTTAGAGTTTTTTACATGCCATATATGCTAGAAGAAGGAAATTGAGAAGTCTTTTTTAAAACAAGTTAGCTGGAATTATAACCAAGCTATTAGAATTTCAAACAGAAGACCATTTTTAGACCTAAGCATGCAATTCATGGAATTGAGTTTTGTTTACTTTTCAGTTTGATTTTTGAGCAATATTTTGTAACATTCCAAATATTCATAGGCTCATGCAAGGTGGGGATGTGAACATTCTGAAATCAGGAATAAATCATGCATCTGATGGTTTGAATTTAGGCCAAAGAATTGTGATTCCTTTTGAGATACATTGTCTCTGACATACCGTACCTGAGAAGGAGAGATTGCGTTTATCTGAAGTAACTGACTGCTGAGTGAATCCTCAGAGACACAAAGATTGCTAACATTGCATATACTGGGACAGAAATTTGTTGTTGCCTTGTTTGCAGGGTGAGCCCTGGACTGTAGTAGGTCACGTTGATATATCAACTGCTGTTACATGCTGATTTTCACACATATCTGTCATTCCTTTAGCAGCCAATGACTTGGTCTTACAGCGATCTGACAGCCTTTTAAAACAGGAGTTGATGTTAGTGTTGAGAATCAGATACTTAGTGGAAAAGAGTTTTAAAACACCAGCTGGTTTGTGTGCAGCGTGCTGTGTAGAGCCCCGCCATATCTTGGTAATCATCTCTTCTTACGGCAAGACTTTCTTCTTCAGAGAGTGTTGTCTCATCCCCTGTATTCCATTCCCCTTAAGTAGCATCATGCTCTTCTGAAACTCTAGTGTTTGTTTTATTATCATCTGAGTGTATGAAACTGCTTGTGAGTGGTTGAAGAAAGGCGGGGAAAGAGGCAGTTTATGGGCAATGGTGATGAGGCTTAAAAACCTTGGTGTTAATATGTTTGCTCGTTAATAGTTCACAAATGGTTTTTGGAAGACCAATTTGTTGTCAACTGGTCTTTCCCTTTCTACTTGTTTTTTTTCCAACAGCATCTTATTAAATTGATCCAAATGAATACACTACTTTGAAATTCCCATATCCGGGTCAGCATATATAATGTGTTAAATTGTTGCAAATGGTCGAACAAAGTATTTTCTAGAACTACAGTGTTTAGAGGGGTCAAAGTCTATAAGTAATAGCTTTTGCCGGTATAGTGAGGTCTAGTGAAGGCTGTGACTGGAAATGTGGATGTGTTGGTAACTGACTTTCCTGCTGCTTTTGCAGTCATGGTTGCACATGGAAAAGAGAACTGCATGATCTTGTTGTGTGGGCTGGATTCACTGCTATAAATATTTGGTGCATGTTTGTCCTCAAGTGAGTATTCGTTCCTAGCAGGAGGCTATTTTAATAATGTCGTTGGTTGAGAACAAACAGCTTTTCTGTGATTATTGTCCTAGCCTTCTGCCGTACTTAATTCAGTTGAAATTATTCCAGAATTTTATGTGGTATTTCAGCTAATGTCTGTCCTCACATTAAAAAGCTAAGTATTTGTGGTAAAAATAAAGTTTTACTAGCCTGAGACATTCAGGAACACATCCATCTTTTTCTAAAGTCATATCACGTCAGTATCATTCTGAGATCAACCAATATCCTGCGCCTGAACTCTCAGCTTGTAGCACAAATTATTCTTTATTCCCTATGGGCTGCACGACTTTATATGTTTTCAGTATTACATTTCACCTCACTATTATTATTATTAGGGTTGCCCCCTAAGCCCACCTGTTACCTTGTGTAGAAGGATTGTTTTCTGTATTGACATTACCTCATTGACATTTCATGTTCCATAAGAACAATTAATGAACATATTTCTAGTACTCTTGTAGAACTCTATTCTTCAGCCGGGTATTTCCCTAAGCAGCACAATGAGATGTCTTCCCTTTAATTGGTTTCCTATTCATCATTTTGTTTGTCTAACCATTAGTTTAGTTCCCTAGGTGATGTCATTATAACTAATCAGTCAGAGAAATAATGATGGCTTATACTATGTGATCAGAAGCTTGATCCCATTCTGTTAGAGATGCAGTGACGTGCAGGTGTGTAATGCACTTCCCTCAAACTCTAAAAGGTAGTTTTCCTTCTGTATTACCTTTTAAAATGTTTCCTATTCTCTCCTATCAGACTGTCTGGTTACCCCGATACACTTTTGATGCAGTTATTAGCCCAGTTAGGGCAGATCTTTTCTCTGCAAATACATTCCATGATTTGGGATTCAGGTTCCTGATGAAACTTACCTAAACAGAGATGGAAAAAGCCCCCAAACAAATAACCTCCTAACATTTTGCTTTAATAAATTCCCCCAGTTCATTGCAGTTGACTTTCATGAACTAGTTCTCTTTAGTGTTTGTCACTTGAAATGCAAAACGTTAGTGGAAAATGTGTTTTTTCTTACTCTTTTGTAACCAATTTGTGATTATTTTATTAATGGTGATTTTAAAGCAATAGCTAAGGCTATAGAAATATTGAATCTTTAGGCTTGCAGTCTTTTTCTGTTTTTTTAATTTCTTTCTCTGACAGCTACCCTCCGCTTTGTTAAATAGATTGTTCACTCTGTTTTCTGAAAAAATACCCAGTTTAAAACGCTGAACTAGGGTTTTCAACAGGCCCGTGCAGCAGACATAAACTGTGCATGTGTACCAGATGGTACTGCAGTTTGAGACTGTCTGTAATTGTCATGTTTTTAATAATGTTTCAGTAGGAGAAATTTAGATGGTTAGTTGTGAAGTCAGAAAGCAGACCAGAATTCACCTTCTGCTTTTCATAACACTGTATTTCTTTATAGAGAATGTTTTTCAAAACTATTTAAAAGCTATCTCCACAGCTTGTAATCTCATACTATCAGAAATTAAAGTAGGATAACATGTTAATAATTACTGTAATAGTAGCACATAGTGGATATCATAAAAAGAAATGATGAGTGCTCGTAGTGGGTGACTCGCTGTTAAAGGGCACTGAGGCGCCCATCTGCTGGCCTGACAGGGAGTCACGAGACATATGCTGCCTTCTGGGAGCTAAGGTCCGAGATGTTGCCGAGGGGGTACCACAACTTGTCAAGAGCACAGACTACTATTGATTGCTACTCTCATGTGGGCACAAATGACACTGCAAGCTGGAAACTGGGCAGAGGGGGTTAAGAGAGCTGGCTGACGTCATTGCAAGGCCACTCTCCATATTCTTTGAGAAGTTGTGGAGATCAGGGATATCCCATACTTGAAGAAGGCTAATGTCAACCCCATCTACAGGAAGGGCTTAAAGGAGGATCCAGGAAATCATAGGCCCATCAGTCCTACTTCAGTCCCTAGAAAAGTTAAGGAATGAATCCTCCTGGGGGCTATCACAAGGCAGTGAGGCAGTGCATGCTTCAGAAGGGAGAGCCACCCTCCAGGAAGACCTAGATAGGCTGGAATAGTGGGCTAACAAGAACCTTATGAACTTCAACAAGGACAAGTGTAAAGCCTTGCACCTGGGAAAACATAATCTAGGAGCACAGCGCAAGTTAAGCTCTACCTGTCTGGGGAGCAGCTCTATGGAAAGGGACCTGGGGGTCCTGGTGGACAACAAGCTTAATATGAGCGAACAGTGTGCTGCTGCAGCAAAGCAAGCCAACAGGATGCTGGGTTGCATCAACAAAGGCATCACCAGCAGAGATAAAGATGTCATTATCTCACTCTACTCAGTACATGTCAGGCCGCATCTGGAATACTGTGTTCAGTTTTGGTCCCCACTACGCAAAAAAAGATGTGGACAGCCTGGAGAGGGTCCAGAGGAGGGCCACCAAGATGATCAAAGGATTGGGAAGCCTGCCATATAAGGAAAAGCTTAGAGAATTGGGTTTGTTCAGGCTTGAGAAAAGAAGGCTTAGGGGAGACCTTATCACCACGTTCCAGTCTTTAAAGTGTGGCTACAAAGAAGATGGAGACTCCTTTTACAAGGAGTCACACGGAAAATATGAGGGGTAGTGGGTACAAGTTACTCCTGAGGAGATTTCAATTGGACACAAGAGGAAAAAAAATTCACAGTGTGAACGAACTATCAGCCATTGGAATAATCTCCCCAGAGAAGTGGTGAATTCCCCAACATTGGACACTTAAGATTCAGCTGGGCAGGGTCCTGGGCCATCTTGTCTAGACCACACTTTTGCCAAGAAAGGTTGGACCAGATGATCCTTGAGGTCCCTTCCAACCTGGTATTCTGTGATTCTCAGATGGCATCGTTTTTAGCATCTTATTAGAAAGACTGTCAGCAGAGGTCTGTGGAGATTATTCTGTTTTCCTTGTATAGCACTGACATAATACTAGTAAGTTCAGAGGTGAACAGTGATCTGTATTGACTTCAGCACGTTTTCCCTGTACATTTGACATAGCCAGAATTTTTATGATATTTTGTGTGCTCTTCAGTGTCCATTCCTGAGAGGCAGTGGTGGCTAGTCAGTCATCCACCCCAAGGCTCTGAAGAGCTTTTCTTTCTTGGCCACCTACAAAGTGAAAATTCTTTTGAGGATAACTCACTATGTAAAGGATTAAGCAGGGAAATTACTGCCTTGAGACTGGATCTTCTGGTTAGTATGTCAGCTGACTTTTTGAGTTTTAAGTATATTTAACATCATAAGCTACTTGGGATAAGACAGCATCTTCCTGCTTGGATAGTAGAGTCCTAGACACCTTGACCCTTTTAATAAAGCATGCTAATGTCACACGTAACAAACTTGTTTTGTATCTCTGAAAAGCAGTTTCACTAACCAAATCAAAGCAGAAGAGGGAAAAACAAAAGCATACTTTGCTGTGGGTTTCTAAGGAATCATTATTTTGCCGTCTTCTATAACTTCATACTCAAACCTGGGTGTTGCATTTTGTTAGCTCTCCTTGACACATAATCTGGAGACAAGTAAGAAAGAAATATGCCAAGTAAAAAAAAAAACTTCTTCTTGTTTCCTTTTTTTTAGATTCATTTTTATTTTCAGCTCTTCCTTTCACTTTTTTTTTTAAGATGCCTATTCATTTCTCCCATACTCTTGCATTTGTACCTTCTTGGTCCTTGACCTGTCTTCCGTGAGCCTGATGTTTATGAACAACCACCTAAACATGTAATCTCTGACGAAGTACGCTTCAGAAAATGAATGGTTCTAATCGATTCAGCCTGTGCAATTCTGGGATTATTCACTGATCAGTTCTGAGCATCAGCAGGAGATATCATAACTTACACCATATCAAAGGTCATAACTGAACTTAATTCTTTTTGGAGATATTCCAGTGTAAGTGTACTTTTCTATACCTTCTTTATAAAGTTCCAGTATAACTTTAAAAGCTATGACTAACTTATAAAGTCACAAGTAACTAAAAGTTTAGTTAATTCTATTATCACTATGTGCTATCAGGGAATAATTGTGTGTAAAAGCTCAGAAATTAAAGATAAATTCTCGTTATTTTAACTTGCTTCAAGGAAAGCCTTTTTCTTTGTGTTATATGTATAGCACTCTTTAGCAGAGAAGAGTATCAGAGTTTCTTCTGCATTATACCGGTTTTAAATCAGCATTAGTGTCTACGTATTAAAAAGATCTAGTATTCTTGATAGATCAACCTGAACTCTACCTTACAAAAACATGTAAGACTTCATGAAGATCTTTGTATATGTGTTTCTCTCTGAGTAAAGCAAGAATCTGAGATAAGGGTTACTGTTGTTGTGCAAAGGTTAGATCTGACTTGAGAGTAAATGCTTAAATCTTGCGGCATTGCAACTCTGCTGACAAAGTTAAGCTCTAGAGTGGTTGTGAAAGAATCCGGCATTTCTTTTTCTATATTCTGTGACAAAAAAACTTGCACCCTTTTTGCTTCAGACACCAAATCCGCTTAAAAGTGGAGAGGTGGGAGTCATGAACCTGATGATCTTCATCCTGCTTAAACTGAGAACTTTTTTTTTGGGTAATAAGGCTCTTATGTTGCATTGTGCTTGTATGCCCAAATTCCACCGCAGAAGTAGGCAGCGAATTTGCCAGTTTTCTCCAAGGCTTCAGTCTCACTCTGAGGTATTAAGAAACATACCTTCTTTAACAAATGAGCATTAACGTGGTAGAATAAGTAAGGAAACACTTAGCCACATCTGGTTAAGTCTATGTTTTGCAGTCTTAAATGCCACATTATAAAAACAGAAGAAAAAGCATTTACGTAAAGCAAAGATTCTTTCTGTGGTCTGCCTTCAGCATATTACCGTGTTAGAGACCTGAAGATTATCTTTGCATCTCAGGCCCACAGAAGTAGTGTAAGGAACAGAGTAAGTCAGGGTACCGGTCTCCTCTTTGGCAAAACCTTGCCCCTAAATGTTCATACCCCTAAAGGAAAGTGGTCTTCAGAGCTCGTATGAGGAGCACATCTGGAGGAGCGCTCTGCAGCTGCCCTCTGCATAGCCAGCACTTTGTAGCAGTGTGGATGTTTCAACTGGAGATCAGCCATCCATTAAATATCACTCTGAAAGTTGGCCCTTAGGATAGAATCTCTATTCTATTTCCTTTTTCTATTTTGAGCTATTTTGGCTATTGTAATAATGTGGCCTGCATCCCTAGTGTAGCAAGAATCATTATTTTCTGTCTCTTCTCACCTCTGCAACCAAAAAGTGAACTTTGTATCCCAGAGTATGTTAAAAGTGGTCTTCCTGGAACTTCTTCTTTCAAGAAGAACAAAAAGAAGTTCCTCGTTCTCAAAATAGTAAATTCCAGTGAGAGTCAATATAATGACCATCTGTACTGGAGAAATCGAGATGCCAACAATCCAGCAGCTCCCTTACGCCACAAGAGGCTGATAGAACATGGTAGTGAACTTCAAGAGACAGGTCTTTTAGTCTAGCATCAATAAGCTTAAACCACATCTTAGGATATTACGGTTGTATTTTTAAAAAGCAGGTCTTAATCACCAAACAGTTGAAAGCAACAGCATAAAGTTGTTAATATGTTCTAGTCTTTCAGTCCTGTTTAAAATAAATAGAGGAGAAATAGAGATGCTTTATATTGAACAGAAACCTATTAAACCCTATAATATGTTGAAAGTATATGTTATTTTAAATGTTGTATTAAAAGGCCAACAGAGTCATGGATGTTGGACTCCTTTGGCTGTGCGTCTGTTCACAAAATCATGTTAGTTTAGGATACCAGGTAGTACTCCCTGTGTTCTTGACTGGAGCGGAAGACATCCTGTAGTTTCTGCTTACACGGTTTGGATCATTACTGGGGAATTCTGTCGAATATTTTAAAGTTAGGACTGTCCGAAGGTAAGCATTGCCAGTATTAAAAAAGTTACAAAGTAAAAGGGAACAGAAGATTTAGTCTGCTAAAGATGCATTTGTTTGGTATAAACAGTTTTCACGTTGTGATAACCTTCATGTGTCCTTCGCAGGGGAGGAGCTGTGCACCGGCCTCATTTCGGGCTGTTCCTTGGACTGTTCCTTTGGCTTCCAGACTGACGTCCACAACTGTGAGATCTGCCAGTGCCGACCACGGCCTAAGAAGTGCAAACCCATTGTATGTGACAAGTACTGTCCCTTTGGATACTTGTACGTATTCTCATTCTGAAAGCATATTTAATACAATCCCTGTACGTATTGAAAATATGCGAAGTCCAGGCGTGTGTACTTGTCCTTACTTTCTGGCAAAGCAGGGGAAAATGTAGGAAAATAGAAATGTCATTACTTGATGTAAGATTAAAGTATTTTTCAAAATAGATTTTGATCAACAGATTAAGAAACAGCAACTAAAAAAACAGTGGCAGATTGTAAAAGCAAAGTAGTGCTTAAATTTTTTTGAAGAATATGTGATGATCAAGATGAAAAAACTACTTACAAGTAAAGTCTCTTGCGTGTAGCTTTTTGAAATTCTGTTTGCATGTTCTGCTGCGATACCCTTTCATTTTATAGCCCATTTATTTTATTCAAATGATTTTCTAATATTTCAAGGGTTTTTTCAATGTTGATATGACAGTAGACTAGTTTTAGTGAGACATTTCTGGTAGTTACTTTACAGGATTTGTGATGAACAGTACCATCTCTTAGCTAAGTTTTTGTAAATGTGTTCAAAACCGGTATTGTTGCTGGCATTCCTTCTTCATAAAAGGAAATACTTGCAGTTTTTATTAATTTGTGGAACAGGTGCCAAAAACTAGGCAGATCTTTTGTCACATAGAAATTTCTCAGTAATCAGTCTGGTGGCTTCTATATATATTTTACCAGTACATTTTCACAGAATCATAGAATGGTTGGAGTTGGAAGGGACCTTAAAGATCATCCAGTTCCAACCCCTCTCTCCTGGGCAGGGACACCTCCCACTAGACCAGGCTGCTCAAAGCCCCATCCAGCCTGGCCTTGAACACTTCCAGGGATGGGGCATCCGCAGCTTCTCTGGGCACCCTGTTCCAGTGCCTCACCACCCTCACAATAAAGAATTTCTTCCTAGTACCTAATCTAAATCTCCCCTCTTTCAGTTTAAAACTGTTACCCCTCGTCCTATCCCTATACTCCAGGATAAAGAATCCCTTCCTATCTTTCCTGTAGGCGTCCTTGAGATACTGGAAGGCTGCTATAAAGTCTCCCTGGAGCCATCTCTTCTCCAGGATGAACAACCCCAACTCTCAGTCTATCTTCATAGCATAGGTGCTCCAGCTCTCAGATCATTTTCATGGCTGATGGGGCCATTATATGTTACAGTTTAATTTCTACCTCATGACAGCTGTCTTCAGATAATGTTCATATGTAATTTTTTTCCTTAGGATTTGTAATGAAGTTTACTAATGTTGCAACTCCTAGTGTTTAATACTAATACTCCTTTAATTTCTGGTTCATTTCAGAATTCTGTTTGACACTTGTTCATAAAATGCTGCAGGCTTTTATAACAGTAATCTATAGCGTAGTGTGGCCTTCTCTTAGTATGCAGTTTTAATAAAATTTGGAGGAGTCAACATATGGTAGAACTTGAATGACCAGAGAGGTACCAGAGATTTTAGAAAAATAGAAATCAAGCTGTAACATAGTGACATTCTCACAGCTTTAATCAGCTCCACGCATTCCACTTAAGTGAATAGAGTGTTGTGGTTGACCTCTCTCTTACTGCCCATTCCACTCTTGCATTGTGCATGATGCTAAACAGGAGGTGGCATTGTATCAAACAAAAAGCAGAACCATATCGCACGGAACAGTAATGGCACAAATATGCTGCAATACACAGCCACCAGAAAGAAAAAAAAAAAAGAAAAAAAAGAACATTTGAAGAATATGTTTGCCTTGAAACATTGAGTCCCTTTTTTTTTTTTGTCTTAGAAAGGATGCTTGACTTGTGTCCTTGAAGCATCCCTACTTTAATTTAAAAATACCTACATAATAGGAGTCCAGCAAAAAAAAGTAAAGTAGTACCATTTAATATAGTCTTGTATCTATTACTTGAGATACAGAATTAAGCTTGCGTCTGGTTAAATAATAGAAGTTTTTGCAGGAAACAGCACTCATGAGAGTGATAGGATTGAAAAAGGAAAAAATGAGGGAAAGATAACAAAGATTAAATCAAACTTCACTTCTGTCCCCCCAAATCAAAGTTTAGCAGATGAGAGAGGAAAAGTAAGAATTTTAAATTAAAAGGTTAATGAAATTATCTTCAATCATGTTGACTTCAAGAGTGGCTGAGAGGTTTACAAGTGAGAGAAGGTAGAGAGAAGGAGGGAAGTTACAGAAAAGGGATGTCAGTTTTGTTGTCCCCAGAACTTCAGCCCAGTGGCTTCAAAAGCAAGGATGACTGAAAATGGGTAGCAGAACAAAAAGACCGTGAAAGATTGAGCAGAAATAATGACTGCTTAGATGTCTCAGTTTATAGATAGGATAAAGCTGCTTACATTAAGGATCAAAGGAGTGAAGTCATTTAAAACAAGTACAAAGCGTGCAGAATTGTTTAGAAAGCACCTGGGGATAGTGAAGTTCGAGCTGTGCCATTGAGCAGGCACAAAATCCAAGATAAAGTCTCTTAAAGCTGGGAGCCGGGGAGGCAGATGGTGTTGAGGTGTCTGAAACTGTGAGAACTCTGCGATGGAATCAGTAGGAAGGGTGGCTGGGATGAGACAACAGCAATAAAGGAATACAACTTACAGCTGTATTCAAGCATTTACTGGAAATTGCCATGTAGTCCTCATATGGTGTACCCATTTCTCAAGGGGCACTGAAATCATTTGCACTAGCTTAAATTTGATTTTTAACTTTGGAAGAGAACGGAGAAAAATTCTGAATAATGGCCTTCAGAATATATTTCATTACTATTTGCAATGAAGATGAAAGCCATCTTTTTTGTTCACAATACATAACACATCTTCAGTAGCAAGTATGGGATGTGAGCTTAGCAATCTCCAGACTGTATATCCGAACATTTCTTTTTATTTCTGTTTTATATTTGTATTTTAAAAAAACAGTTTCCATTAACAATACTCAGTTACTGGTTATTTTTTGAAACTGGTTTATAAACTCAGCGGATTAATCGTATGTGGTATTTAAAGGACATACTAAGGTTGTTAGATCTTGGGGTTTATACTTTTTTCCATATTGTAGCTCTTAATTTATTGTCTGTAGCAGGGTTGATAACTTAAAGCTATCAGGACAGAATCTGAGAAGACTTTTTTTCATCCTCGTGCTCTCCTTGAGCATGTGCATTCATGTGTTTGCATAACAGCAGAGACAGTTGGTATGAACTAAAAAAATTTTTACTGTTCACTCAGTGTGATTGAATATTGTTCAGCTTGGAACAGGAATCTTTTTTTAATTTTAATATTATGAGTGCATAAATAAATTATTATTTTCAAGGCCTTTGGCTTTAGCCTATTCAAAAGTTAGAATATGAGAAAACCATTAAATAAGGTTTATTTAATGTCTCTTGTCATAGCCTTTTTGGACATACACAGAAATAGCTTGAATATATTCATGAACCAAGATCTAGGTGTTTATTTCCATTCCAGCTAACTCTATTCTTTAACTTTTCTGTGG
Source organism: Dromas ardeola (assembly GCA_013398915.1). NCBI lineage: Eukaryota > Metazoa > Chordata > Aves > Charadriiformes > Dromadidae > Dromas > Dromas ardeola. Next base: position 824,837 of record VYZM01015664.1, on the reverse strand, counting down.
TATCTAAAGCAGTCAAGTTTGTTTCTCCTTTTGGTTTCTTTCAGTTTACTACTACTGGTTTTCTTCATTGTCAGTCCCAACGTAGATGTCATGCTGAAGTGTTAAAAATGTTTTTCTACTGTTGATAAGGACTGTTCTGAACTATATTTACCAAAGTCATTTACTGTTAATGTGTTTTGTTTGTGTAAATGTGTTTACTGTTACATTCTTTTAGTTTATTGTGCAATACCTTTCCAACAACATGGCTTTAGGAAGAAATACTCTCTTTCTCACATAGTGAGCAGGTTTGTCTGGTTTGGTTATATTAAACTGTAATTTTTGTTCAGAGGAAAGTGGACAGAATTTTTACAACTTTAAATGGAACGTAGTAGAGATCTTAACCTGTGGTGAACTGAATATATTTTTACCTTCAAAATTCTGAATCTTCAGGGGAAAAAAGCAAGTAGTCTTTTAGGATAAGTTAAGACAGTAAATTTCCTTTCCTGGGCCTGCGATCACAGTTCGTGTGACTGGCAGTAATGTTCTTGATTTAAGTCTACCTCATTAGCGACCAAATCATGTATAACTGCTAAAAAGAATAGTATTTTCTTTGGTCCTGTTTTCTTCCTTAGCTTTCAGTAAAGATGCACCACTTCTGCTCACATGTTTAGTCTGCAACTTCTGATTTTTACTTTCTTTTCTTAAGCAAAGGTTTCTCTTTACTGTTGTCTTCGATGCTACTTTAGTATTGTTAGTTTTGCAGTGAAGTTGGTTGTTCCACGTGAACTGAATTAATTAATGAATTAATGAACTTTGATTAATTCAGAAACTTGGTACTTGGTTTGAGAGGTCTGACTTTCACGGTGTGTGTCTCTCATGAGCTGTGACGTAACTGGTTTTCTAGAGAAAGTTTTAAACAAAGATGAGGAAGATCCTTATGTATAGTTGGAAAATGACCCTCAGACTGCGGTGAATTTGACCTGTGATGTTAAGGGTTATACTCTGACACACCAGTATAAATCATCAAGAATACCTTTTTGAACAATAAAAAAAATCTGGCCTTCTCTTGTTGCTCTTTAGGTGAGATGTGCCTGCACTACTTTGAAAGGCCTTAGAGAAATCTAAAAATGAGAAAGAAAAGAACTGAAGAATGGAGCCTAATATACTTTTCACCTTAATAAACTGATTTTCTGTGTTTGAGTGCAATCCTCTTGACCTATAGAGTCCCTTAGTTTGTGTGATCTGTGAGTATCACGCTGCTGATACCTGTGCCTAAGCACTTAAGGTGATTACTGTTAATAAATTTGTGGTATGCGTCAATAGTAATCAAGCTGGTTGTATGGGAAAATCTAAAGGTGTCTTTGCCATCTTCTGCAGTGTGGACATACCTGAAGATTGCATTAATGCTGTCTGTTACTCAGAAACAGTTCAGTCTTCTGAATGAAAATCGAAGAGGGGTGAAGAGAAAAAAGACAGATGGGCCTAGCTTTATATAAAGAAATCGATCAAATCATTCCTTTTGCTGGAATGCTTTCCTGTAATAAAGAACAGACGTCTCGGTTTCTGGGAAGGATAGGAAAAGGCCTATGAGTATTGTCTGTGAGCTGCAAGAGCACTTTAAAGACAGAGATGCCTAGTCCTAGGTGCAAGCATTTTTCAGTGTCAATCATATGTCAAGGATAATCTGTTAAAGGATGCAAATTTCAGGCACAAATACAAGTGATTTTCTAAACTCGTGGAGAAAGCAGACAGTGTCTAAGAATTGGTGTGATATTGTCACACAAGAGTAGGAAAAATTTAGAAAAATATTAAGGTCTATAATGAGGAAGAGGAGAATAATAAGACAGGCTTTATTTCCTAGATTTACTAGGCTTACTTTGTACACCTGAGGAAGACTAAAATTACCAAGTAATAGGCTTCAAAATGGAAACTCGGATCTTCAGAAATGGAAAGTATCTGGAATTTAGTAAAAAGGAAGAAAAATGGTAAACAGTTAAAGTTAAAAAGCGTAAATATTGAATCTTGCAATTTGCAACTGTTCACTTGATGTCCTAGACATGATAAAATGACATTGACTCACAGAGTATCAGACGTGGACCATTTAATGACTTGCCCAGGCAGTCCCCAGTCCAGGGCGTGCTGTCTGCCCTATCGTACCGTATCCTGTTCGGAGGAGTTGTGGGAGGTCGGTGAAAACATCCCACAGGTCAGGATTGCTCCACGGTGTGGCTAGCGCTGAACCACATGGCTCGGCTTCAAATCGAAAGCATTATAAAAAAGATAATGTTCAGCCTGTCGCAGAATTACACTGACTGTTGTAAAGAGCAGTAATTTTTAGCCTGAATGTATGACTCATTTACCTACATTGACCTACAGAGGAAAATTACAGATTTCTGTGTGTGTTTTCTGTACTTAGATAAGCTGAAACACACTCTCCTCTTTCTCCTTTTTTGTTTGTTTTTTTTTTTGTAAACTAAAGTGTTCGTAAAACAGTTTTATTAGAAAACCTATGTGAACTATGTAGCAAAAGCATTTTTGAAATGACGGCAGGTGTTAACGGGCATAGTATGGTAGCTGGGAGTAAGATAAAGATGTTTTAAAATTACCAAGTTGATTTCAAGCTGATGCTAGTGTTTTAGATACCCTGCCTTTGGGATGATCTTTCCCTTGCATTTTTGTACACCTGAAGAAAACCTGAACTTTAAACTTTTTTTAAGCTAATTGGAAAATAATCTTCAATTTGAATTCTGGTTTTAAATTTAATTATGCACAATGCTTGGTTGGTATTTAAAAATTATGATCTTAAGACAATTGTAATTTAAAAAACGAACAAACAAAAAAAACGACAACAAAAAAAAAAACCAAACCCTGGAAATGAGCACCCTAATCTTGTCACCGCACTGAATGAAATTAATAGCATTTAAAGATAACTCTGTACGTAACAGTTTGTAGTATAAATGTCTAAAATCATGGTAAGAACTACTTCAAGATCATTTCACTTCTTCATCCTACTGTGTGCAGATTTGTTTTCCTCAGCCTTTTAACTAAACATTAAATAAAGTTTTCTAGAGCTTGAAGTCAGGCTTTTCAGAGATTTACATAATTTATTTCTTTTCTGTCCCTCTAGATGTTCTTCTTTAACTTCCCATGTCTTTTCTTTGTTTTGGGGTGAACTGGGTGCTTTTAGTAGGGTGTAGTATTCAATGAGGGATCTGTCAGTTTCCCAATAAATGTTTTTCACTATTTTAGTGGGTTACCTTGTTAGAGTGATAACTTTATCAGCAGACTCCTGAAAATCATTTATTGGGTTTTTTCCCCTCTTTGTCTTAAACTTCTTCACTACAAGTTTGTTTTTTTTTTTTTCCCCTCCCTGTATCTTGGGAAGGCACAGAAAATTACTCTATCTGTATATGAAGGGAAATAGTACACTTGTGCCTAAAGTTAGAACTGTATTAGCTGTCTTCCTGAAAAAAAAAGGCAAGCAAATACTCAGTATAGGATTCTCAGAAGCAGCATGTCAGGTGGTGCTCTAGATTCCTGCCTGGCTCCACCTGGAAGCTTTAGAAGCATTTGTGTTCTTGATTGTCTGTACTCTGTCCGCTGAAAAGTTCTCTGGTTTTCTCTGTTTCAAAACATGTTCCTGTGTGTCTGCTACTTTTTGTATGGTTATTGGCATTCCACATGTTGGTTTTCAAGTAAGCTTTGTGTCTGCATATTTAATGTTTTTGGAAATCTCTCTGTAGTTTTAATATGCAAGAGAGGAAATCTACTGTACTCTATCATTGGAGGAAAAAAGCTAACAGTAGTTTGTGTTATAAAGACAGTAATTATGACAGATTCCTACCTACCTAAGTTCTTCACAGTTTTAGAAATTATTCTTTCTATTTTTTCACTTGAAAAGAGAATTGATCATCAATAGTAGTCACAAGCACATGCATTGGTATTATCTGCTATGGCTTGAAAGTGCCAAATACAGAGATATTGCCAGTCATGTGGAGGGAGCACATGCCAGGGATGGAGACGCGTACACCCCATAGACCCACTGAACCTAACGGCGACAGTTAATAATTTTCTTTACTCTATGAGTCACTTCTTTAAGGGATCCTTTTGCTTTAAAGATCATGACATGTACATATTTAAAATGACCTGCTGACCTTTAACAAATTGTTTTGGTCATCTAGGAAGAACAAGCATGGCTGTGAAATCTGTCGGTGTAAGAAATGCCCGGACCTGCCTTGTGGTAAAATCTGTCCGATGGGCTTCCAGCAGAACAATCACGGCTGTGTTATCTGCAAGTGCAGAGGTATGTGCAAGTGCTTTACCACCTCTAATTACAACTTGTTTTCAAAGCAGTTGGAAGCTAGAGCGATAGAAAAGGAATACTGCACAGAACAGGTAAGAAACAAAACATGGTAACTGCTGGGGGAGTTGTTTCAGCTTTGCTCCAAGGAGTGTACTGTTTTGCAGGTGTTTGTTATTATCTGCGTTCGTCTTGGCTTCAACAGAGAGCCTCAGCTCCCCTTCAGTATCGCATTGCAAAGTCACAAAAATTGGTTCGTTATCATTAATAAGAATTAGATCAGGCTCTTAGCAAGTAACTACTAGAGACATGCTAGTCGAGGGTTTGGTTTTTTTCAGTAGCAGTGTTCATCTTAGCTTTTTCACCATCATCTTTTCTTTACAAACTCAAGTAACCTAAAACTTACCACCTAAAATGAGAGCACTGTTTCTTGGGCACTTCAGGTGATCTTAAGGAACAATGAGTACAGAGAGTACCCAAGAAAAAGGACTGTGTATTCTTAAGCTAAAGATGTCACATGTGCCATATCACAAACTTGTAACCGCCAAGTTTGAGGTTCATTAGTTATCTGCTTTAGTTTTGTGCTGCTTTTAAGATGTGTCTTTTTTAAGATATTTTCGGTTTGTGTTTTGTGTTAGTCTGGGTACCAGACATCCTTCATTGCTCATCTCCATGTGTTGCATTTAAAAACTTTTCATTTGTGCTCAGCCTTTCTCTGATCCTAACTGCTCTTTCATGCTTATTTTCTTTGATTCTTACTTGTGTGTTTTGATTTCTAGCTGTAGGCAAGTAAGTTTAAGTATTTTCCCATTGCTTTGTGTAATGACTCCATTCTTAACTTTTCTAGCAGCTATTTCTTTTGCATTTTAAAAAAGGATAAAATATAATAAGAAAAGCTATGCGAACATGGGACTGGAAGAAAGTGTATGAGTTCCTGAAGTTACTCTCCTGTAGTTGAAGGCAAACATGCAGTCATATAAATCAGAAGGATCTGACACTATATTTTCTCCACGTGACTTTATACACTGCAGACAATTATAAAAAAACTTTAAGACTTCTGGCAAAAAAAAAATTGAAATGTTATTAATGTACCTTGCAGATACAAGAAGTAGAGATCTCACTGTCATAAACTGCAATATATGACTTTTGCTAGAAATAAAAATTTTCAAAATTAAATAAGAAAGCATAATTGCTGAATGGAGTCCCATTGAGAGAAGTCTTAACACTTATCTTGTCGTTTGTCTCTGTCTTCACAATCAGCACGCTTTTCCCGATTATAGTGATGCCGTGATGGAATACACACAAGGTGTTCTCTTAGATGTGCCATAATTACATCCCAGACTATAAACAGATGCAACTCTTCAGTTACTAATTATGTGTATCTTTGAGTCCCTTCCTTAACAAGGATGGATTTTAAAACATGCATAAATATTTAGCGAAAATAACTTGATCCCTCTGTAAATAGTTGGCTTTTTTTTTTGCTATCGTGATCATAAAGATACCAAGCCATGAGCATATTACTTCAACATCACTTCATTAGCAACTTGTCCAAGAATAATTAGAACAATCACCAGTATGTTCTGGGGGAGCTGTGACTCCTTGTTAAGATTTTGACCCAAAATCCCTAAGTAAGAGAAAGGGATGAATAAATCCCCTGCCTGTGAATTAGCTCCACTTTCTAAATTGCTTCTGCCAGAAATAGCTTATGCTAGGATTAACAGAAGCAGAACCATATTGAAGTACATGGCTGGGGTAGGCCTCTGGAAAACTGAGAGTCCATTTCTCTGCCCTCGCATAAAATAGAGTGTATCTGGATAATCCTTGACAGATGTTTGTCTAAGATTTAATTTATTAAGAATTTCCACTCTCAAAAGAAAAAAAAAACCTCTCTAAAATAATATTTTCCTGTGGTTGCCAATATGCAACATATTTTTAAATAAATTTTCTAATATTTCTGTCTCCCTTTCTAAAAATTGAGCCAGTTACTTCTTGTCCTAAGCTCAGCAGACATATGAAACAGCTAAGCACGATTCCCTTTGGAATTCTTGCAATATTTAAGGAGTTGCAACTGGAGTCCCTTAAACATTTTTTGTTGGTTTTATTTTCCCCTCAGTCAAACAAACCCAGTTATTTTGGTCTCTCGTCACAGTTTAAAAACTGGATGTTGTACTTTAGCAATAGCAAAAACTTCAAACCAGTAGAGATACTAGTACTGCATTTAAATTTACAGAGCTTCTGTACTTGTATCTTAAATTGAACTTGCCTTCTCTGCTGTGGTATCACATTACTGACTCATTTTTACTTGTGAGCTACTGTAACCCCAGACAGTTTCAACCATACCTCTAATTGTCCATTTATTCTCTTTTTGTATTTGGCCATTTGGTTTCTTAAGTATTATCTTTTGTACTAATTTTAATTAAAAAGTGAAAACAATCTCAGTTTGTGAAGTTAATTTTGAATAGTTGCCTGTATGCTTGGTTCTTTTTCTCCAAATTTTGGACCATACTTTAGAATATTTTAGGAAAAAAGGTTTGATTACATCAGATCCTTTATTTATTAAGGAGGGGGAAGGGCATTACCATCCAAGACTTCTGTGTGTCAATAATCATTTTAATGTAGGACAGTATTCCAGTGATATTAATTCAAATAGGAATTAATATATAATATTATATGAAAGTATAATATAGTAACTGAATGTAAATTTTTTTTCATAGTATTTCTGTTTGTGCAATAGGATAAAGTCTCTTGTAAGAAATATTTTATCCTTATGCCATGGCTTTTCTTTTTAACTCACAAAATGGTATACTACTGTAATTTCTGTGTACTGGATTCGTATTCTGATAGCATGCATCAAACTAACTTTGTACCATCTGCTTGTGGTTGTAAGACCACCTTTGATAGATATGCCACAGCTGAAGAAGTGCTGACCTACATGTTAGTAAAAAGAAAAAAAAAAAGAAAAAAGAAAAAACAGCAAAAACCCTTACTAAAATTATATATAAACATTACTAATCTTCATGCTGCATCCTTTTTTAAACAGAAAATGAAATAAGCAACTTCATACAAATAACCTTATATATATGTAAGTGTCTGCAGAAGGTGGTTGACATACCACTGAAAACAAGTCAGTTCACTGACAAACTGATTCTAAATCCATCATCATAATGATGTGGGTGAGTGAGTGTTGGGCTCTAAATTAACTCTGCTGATTAACAAAGAATATATTGAGGCTGAATCCAGCAGCACTTAAATACCTCTTAAGATACAAATGAGACTTTATCCTCCCTAGACCAACTGCTTGCGTGTTCTGGCTGAGTGCAAGTAATGCAGCAGTCCGAGCCACTGTATTCTTATTTCAGGAAAAGCTAGGAATGAGGGATAAAATTGTCAGAGCTGTTTTCTTCCAAACATCTAATTTACCATAGTAATGTAAACAAAGAATTTACCATAGGTGTTTTATGACATATTTTCAGCATGACCCCTGTTAGAACTTGCTTGTAACTTTTTGTCATTCGTGATGCAAGACCATCCTTAGCTCTTGTAAATGCTTTTATATTCTACTTGCTATCAGATACTAACATTATAGATAATCTAATACCCTGTAATATTTAAATATTTCATTTTAGGTATGCTTCCTGCTTTCTATTTCCCTCCATTGCATTTCTCGTTTTTCTTATATTATTTAGCCAGTGCTTCATTTCTGTATGATTAAAAACAGTATAGGTGCAGCAGAAAGAAGTGATTATATTTTTCCAAGGAAATACATTCTGCTACATCCTGCCATCCCTTTCAGTATACCTTTTAATTGTTTCATGTGTGTTTTTACTTTATTTCTAAGTGTCCATGATAGCATTGTTACTCACTTGGGCTTACATGTGCTTTAAAAATAAATGCAACCCAGGTATGAAGCTGGTGTGGGTTTTTTTTCCTAAGCAACACATGCTTATCATGACACCTTATTTTCCTTTGATTTTGTGCAGAGGCAACGGCTTCTCTTATGCCTCCCCTGAAAACAGGCTCTTGCCTGTCAATGGATGGGCGCCGACACGAGAACGAGGAGAGCTGGCACGATGGCTGCAGGGAATGTTACTGTCACAATGGACGGGAAATGTGTGCCTTGATCACCTGCCCCGTTCCTAATTGTGGCAACCCCACCATACATCCAGGGCAGTGTTGCCCATCATGTCCAGGTAACGTGCTTTCTTCTGTGTGCTTTGTAATCAGGTTTCATTTCACATGTGTTCTGTTTCCTAATGCGTGAAAATAATCTCATGCATCGTTCCGAATGAGTAATGGGCACAGAAACCTTCATATATACCTAAATATAACATGATGAGTGGCTTTCATTAAGATCTCAGATGTGAAAGATGGGAACTTTAAATATTTAAACAAGCATATGCATGTTGTGGGTCCTAACATGTTAATCTTTGACACATTACAATCTTTAAACTTGAAAATGTTTCTAGTCTATATTAGCTAAAACAGCAAATTCATACTAATATATTTTTTTACCTATAATAGCAAATAATATAATAAGCCATTACATTTTCTTTTTTTTAATTTGAAGTGGAGTTTTATTAAAATTCATCTCCTGATCTGTGTTTCACAACCCCTCAAAGGAGTACACATTTAAACGGATGTCTTAAGTAATTGAACATTATGATTCTGTGTTCTGAGGGAAGGCTTCTGTGCCACCAGCAGTAGAAGATTTTTTTAATGCTTTCGGTGGGAAGGCCAAGTACAATTAATGTTGCATTCCAGTACAATTTTAATAATAAGTGTTAATATGAAAAACATCTATGGAAGATGTTAGAGTGTGGGTAGAGTGTAAGATAATGCACTCTGTCTTCAGAATGGTTCCTATAATATTTTGTGTACTAAATAGATTAATTTGTAATACAGTGATATTGTCTACGACTTTATTGGAATTCATGTTACAAGTAGGAACAATGAGGCTCATGATACTACTATAAATATCAAAATGGTAAGACAGCATTGGCAGGATATAAGCGATTACGAACTGTTTCAAATTCTTTGTAAAGAAAAGGAAATCCTCGGGGCAAAATAAGCAGCCAGATCCTCTTTCTGAAAGTGGCAGAGAAGAGTGGACCCTCCCTAGGACCTAAGATAATCGGTCTCTTTAGATTGCATAAACAAATGGTGATCTCCAGTCCAGTTCACGCTTTGTGATGACTGGAAAAACATCATCCCCAAAAAGATGTGAGACTCCAAAAGGTCTGTCTCCCTTTCTCAGCCTGCACCACTCTCCTCCTCTTAGTATCAAGACTGGGCACTGTAGTTCCTGTGGTTCCATGGCCAGCCGTGGTGCTGCTTTCAGCAGCAGCTTTCATGGAGCCAGAGCTATTTTCGTTACTAAGTAATTTAGCAGGGGTTACTGAGGCTGAGCTCCTCGTCCTTAGCATCTTAGTAATGACAACCATTAATGAAATTTTTAGCTGAGATGGAAGCACTAAGGAGGACACTCCCACCAGTTACGCACATTAGGGGAACAACACTTCGCTCACTTCCTCCTCTTCCATTATCAAGTATCTGGCTAGTCAGACAGGGAATTTAGAAATCGTAAGATTTTTAAAGGGAACCTTAATGTTTTATCATCTCGGAGCACATTTTTTTGCCACAGCAGTAAGCAGTGTTGGTCCATATACATCCCATCAGGTATTGTCATTCTTTCTTCCAGCTGCCCATGCACACACACACATTCACAGTCTGTCTTAAATAGTACAGTTCTCTCCCCTATGAAACCTCAGTGTGGCAAAAAAAATAAAATAAAATTAAGAAAACAACAACAAAAAGATTCAGTTGTGAATATTGTTCCAGGCAGAGCGGCCAAACAGCAAATAATAAATACAGAATATCGTATTCCTAAAATCATGTCACTGGACAGGGATGTTATTTTGCACTTGCGCTCGCTGGAATTCAGGGCTGCACAGAACTGCTGGAGTACCTGCAGTACTCACCTTTTCACAGTAACTTGTGTGTTATTGTAGGGGATGGTGTACTTCATATGGATGGGGACAGGTTAGCATGTCAGTCTTGTGTTAGGTAAGCATTCAAGGTTCAAAATTTAAAATGCAGGATGGTTGTTCCTGTTCCGGCAATTCTGTTGTTGGTCCTCCAAGACTTATTCCTGATTTCACTCTTCTATCAGCATACTTGTGCATACCGATTTACCTAACACATACAGAACACATCAGAGCATTCAAATAAGAGTAGTGTTAATTTTGGCCTTTTGGCAGCACCAGTGACTAGGTACTTTGTGTACGGAGAATGAGTTTGGGGAAATCCATTCATATGCCTAATGTTAAATTTGTGGAAGAAAGATCAATATGAGATTAGCAGTACCAACTTCTCATGCTGTATGTTCCTTGTGGATGCAATCAGTGTTTGATTCTGAGCACCAGCAACGTTGGTCTCCTGTATAAAATAGCAGTTTCTTACCCAGTAGTGTCTGTTCCTTTGAGATACAGTGTCCGTGTAGGCTTCTCTGTCTGACATCTTTCCTGCTTTCAAGGTACTAGTCACCAAGCCTCTGTGTTAGCAAAGTCATACTTGGTGTAAACTCCTACAATGCTAGGGCAGACACAGCTCTTTTTTTAAAGTGATTGCATATATAAGTGTATGAATTAATATGGCCAAATTAGTCCCAGTGTGGTTTTGTTTTCCCCCACTGAGGTTTTATATTTATTAAAAATGTACTTCTGATTTTATTTTGCAATGTATTGATTCCCCACTGATGCTGTTAAATAAATATCATGGCTTTCAGTAGATAGGAAAGCAGTTTGGAATTGTGAGGCTGTGAGGACATCCATCGAATGTGTCTGGCATGAGGATATTGAAATAATTAGAAATCCTGATGTGCTCAGTTTTGAATAGCACAGTTAACCTATCAACAGGGAAGTGGCAGCTCTCAGAGGTCAATTTTCAGACTGAAAAAAAAGTGGTTATGTTCAATTCCATATTTAGTTAGTTTTCAACAGAGCAAGATATACCTTGGCTGCTACAACATTCCTTATTAACTACGTTTCTATATATTGAGAGGCTTTAAGTGGATTGCCGCAATGCTTGTGAAATGCTCCAGCTAGCCTGTGAGATTTAGAAAGCCATTAACTGCTAGAGTTTTGCAGAACCGTGCTATCCAGAAAGTGTGTATTTGTTTGGCTAGTTGCTCCTTCAGGAATAGAGTAGTTGTACGTTTGTGGCAATTCAGTTGCAGTGATGTATCAATATCAATGCTGCTAAGGGAGCAGTAAGCAATACCGTCTGTACAGCAGTACTATCTGGTTATGCTTTTCTGATTATGAACAGTTTATGAGCTGTAGTAAAACAGTGACTTTTCAGGGAACTAAATGCAAAGGAGATGACTCAGAAAATTTCCAGAAAATAATTAGTATTGCATTTGCCATGGTGAGTTCGGATGCCATTGCATAAAATGTAACCTGTTGTTCCAGCTGAAATAAATACCAAATAGCGACAAGGCAGCAGAGCAGCTATCTCACTTCAGCTAAATGCTACTGAATCACATATGTGGTTCATAAATGTAAGCAATAGGAAAAGCATAGCATAAGCAAATCAGTTAAAGATAAAATAATTTCCTGAAAGAAGAAATGCGCAAGTACTTTGTCAATAGAGTAAGATGGGCCAGAGTCAGGTTCCTTGAGTTCTGCTGATCATTCTCCGGAAATAAAAACAAATAATTGAGTGGTGTGGCAATTCTATGTGGCAGTGTCAGAGCAAAGGGCACAAACGCCATTCTCCAGACAGGTACAGCAGTGCTATGAACGTGAAGAGAAGCACACGTACTTTGTGAGCCTTGGCCTGCCTAAATGACTAGAGGGGCTACTATTCATTTAATTTTTCTGTCCTTAACCAAGTTATTTGGATTAGGATGATGTTCACATTAGGCATCTTTATAATTAAGTAGAAGAGAGGGACCTTCAGAAAGTGGTTTAGAGATGTAGAGTCATTACCTGGAAGTCACTTCCTCTTCCCCTCCATTTGTAGCACAGGGAACCTGAGGCAGCTCAGTACTTAACACAGACACCGTGCTTAGTTGTCTAGCGTTAGACGGGTTGAATTCAGGCTGAAGGACAACATCACTTACAAGCCTGAAGCTTCATGTTGCAGCATGTGACTTCTGTGGTTGAGTAAAACATGCTGCGTGAGGCATCTCGAGTCCTATACACAGTGCAGGGAAAAAGCTGGTGGACTCACTCCAGGTCCAAAGCAACCATCATGGTAAGCTGGCAGCTATTACTGCCCCTTATGTGGGGGTGGGCTCCAAAGCATTTTTAGCAGGCTATGAGGATGCAGTTCGTGGCATAACCTTTTCTTGATGGTAAGTGCTTAAACACTTTGAAAGTGCAGGACAGTTTGCTCGTTCCTTTTAAAACACCAAGGGGTAGAGAGAGTTCTCCCGTGTTTTTAATACCCCAGTGGTTGGAGGACACTCAAGCTGAGCAAGGGAAACTGTTTCAGTTCCTTTCTAAACTTGAAGGAGGTCAAATCTATTCTCTGAACTGCCTGGGTTAGAGGCTGGGTCAGTCTTTTAGTCAGGGCTGTAGAGGTAATGCAATTAATTGTTTGAAAAGGTATTAAGGTTCGTTTGGTGAGATACAGTCACTGGAAATTTGAGTCTACACACTGCAGCATCTCCTTGGGTCCAGTTTTTACTTCAAAGACTGCAGATAGTTATTTCTATTTATTTATTTTTTTAATGGAACAAAGTGATGAAGCACTTCCACCAACGTTAAGTGCATATATGTTTTTAGGGGCTTGGGTGGCAGATTCTGTGGGTTTTTTTTCTTTTGTGGGTTTTGGTTTTTTTGGTTTTTTTTTTCTGGCACTAAATGGTACAGACATGTATCACTCAGGAAACTTAAAAAGCAGGCAGTTGAATCTGGGCTTCCTAAATCCCAGACGAGAAGCATATTTATCCATCCTTTCAGGAATTGCACTGATGCTAATATTTAGCAGTTAAGAAACTGTCCGATCAGTATAATTTTTCAGAAAATTACAATTGTCTCTTGGAATTCCTACATCAGAGGTTGGTTTGATTTTTTTTCTGAAATGCCAAGAATACTTGAAGTTATCTGTGATTTATACACGCTAGTATTTATTCAGACTGATTCTCAAATTGTTTCTTGTTTATATTTTTCCCACTTTCCCTAAAATGACATAAAGTAGAAAGAGCTTCATTAAGAATATATTTATAGATGGGTTTGTCACTCCTAATGTTTTCAATAACAACATAAATTATTAATTTTGCGTACATTTGTGAGTCATTACAGTCACAGTTGATTTTGCCTGTCTTCCAATTCTGTTTTTACCAGATGAAATAATTGTGCAGAAGCCAGAGCTCACCAGTCCATCGATCTGTCATGCTCCTGGTGGGGAATACTTTGTAGAAGGAGAGACATGGAATATTGATTCCTGCACACAATGTACATGCCACAGTGGACGTGTCCTGTGTGAGACTGAAGTCTGTCCCCCTCTTCTCTGTCAAAACCCCACCCGCACACAGGACTCCTGCTGTCCGCAGTGCCCAGGTATATACTGACAATCAGCTTTCATCTGAGTCCTCTCCTGATCTGAGAATGTATGATGCGAATATTGAATGTTTCAGTATGTGCACAGGTGGTTGTTGTGGTATTTTGTTCTTCAGCAGTTTGGAGTGAGAGTCTGCAGTCCGCTATTTCAACTGCAAAACCTCACTGTGTGCAAGAGATACCTTATATGTAAGGGGAGTTGTGGCCCTGAAGTTTGAACACCTTCTTTGAAGGAAATCTAATAATGCAAGGGGTGCATGAGTACCAGAATCCTTAGTTGGAAAGCTTACGAAATATGCACTGGCTCGTTTATGGAATCATGCAGGATTAGAGAAGCTTCGAAAGCAGTCAAAGTGCTAGGCAGATGCAGGCCTGTTTCTTTTCCTTTCTACGTGCCTTGGTTTCTATGAACCTTTTTATCACTGTCTTGTCTATTTGGGATCCGTTCTCAAAAATACTTCTGTTTGCTTTTACATTCACCTGGTACGATTTGAGAGTGACTTGAAGGCAACTGAGTAATATCAAAGCATTCCAGCCCAGCAGGTGTGTCAGATTCCTCCTAGACTGCCTCACGGTGTCAAGAAGGTAACAGGATTTGCCTTCCCCTGAGGAAAGATATGCAATTATAAATGAAGGTGAATTGCTATTTTACGTAGCAAATGGGGGACTTTATTGCAGGTGAAATTTATTCCAAACCTGTGAATTGTATGTAAACTCACTGAGAAAATATTTGTCTTTATTAAAACAGAATCTAAAAATTTTACTGTTGGAAAAAAAAAAGGTTTTGCCATTTCTTCTACAGGGTGTTTGCTGGGTTTTTGGGTGCGTTGTTTTGGTTTTTTTCTGACAAAATATTTTCAGTGAAAAAGCTAGCCATTTCTCCTGACTTCCATTTTTCTCATTATTAGTAACGGGGAACATTCATGTTGCTTAACTTCAAAATACTGTTTGGAGGAGCTAATCTTTCCTCACTGGCTATATAAGGAGCTGACTCTCGTAATTTACACAGTTAGGTTGAGAACCTCATCTGGGTCCCCTTATGAATCTTTTTTTTCCTTCTCTTTTTCTTATATGTTTTCTGCACATACAGTCATATTTCTTGATCCATAATGTCTGTTAAGATAGAGCTTCGTTGCAGAAATATGCCTCCCCCATGTGCTGGCATGAAAATTAAAGCAGACCCATTGGCATCAAGCTGAAGCCCTATCAAGTTCCATTCATTTCTTAACAGCTTATAATTAGCTCAAATAAGTCTACTAGCGAAGGCAACAGCAGCATAATAGCTTTTCACTTTGCATCATTCAAGGATATGAACTGACATGGCAGAAGCTGGGATTCAAGTTTTAGATTCAAAATTTTGTCTCTCTGATTTAAGGTCAATTCCTGTATACCATTCAGTTCCGAGCATTCAAAGTGGCTTTCTGAGGGGCTGCTTCTGATGATGATTGTTTTTCACTTTGCAGTCCTTTTTTCTATTTTTTCTTTTTTCTTTTTTTGAGTAAACTCAATGAAGGTCTGCATAAACTTTGTTCTAGAGCACATCGTCAGATCCTCATCACATGTAAGGACCGGACGGGTATAAGGCTCTGTCTTTCTAGTTCTTCCGAAGTAGCGAGCCAATATGTTACAATTCCATTGTGTTCTTCAAGAGTGAACCCTCTTTTGAGGAAATATGAGAAGTTAGCTATTGTAAGTTAAATAACTTAATCTGCTTATGTTTACAGATGAGCCTCTTCAGCCCTCTTCATCAAGCAATGAGAGCATGCCCAGTTATTGCAAAAATGATGAAGGAGATATTTTTCTGACGGCTGAGTCCTGGAAGCCCAATGTCTGCACTAGCTGCATTTGCATGGATGGTGTGATTAGGTGCTACTCTGAGTCCTGCCCACCGGTATCCTGCGAGAGACCTGTTTTGAGAAAGGGACAATGTTGTCCTTACTGTATTGGTGAGCAAATAAAAATAGTTGGTAACTTTCTGTTCCCTTCTTGTGAATAAGAAGTTTTATTTCCAAATTGAAATACGTTTTCCCTGTTTTGGGGAGACGCAGTTTGTGCCATCCGTTGAACCGGAGAGTGAAATCTGCATAGGGAGCTTTGAGGATCGTGATTTGTGGTTTTGAGGTACAAGTGCAGGAAGATAGAAATGTAATTTGCCTACAAACTTGAGTGGACATCCTCCTGAAAACTTGGTAATATACCAGGTTCTTTCGCCCTTGGAACCTTATTTAGATTCCTGATGAGAATATTTTGAGGGGAAAGTACTATGTTATCCTATTACTACTTTCTCATTACGGTTTGCATACAAAATGGGGAGGATTTAAAGTTTCTTTGCCAACTGTCTGTCTGCAGGCTTTTCTTCAGTGATTGACTTTGCAACCATAACTATCATTGTAATCCAGAATACGTTTTAATGTTAAAAAAAATACAGAACGTATGCGGAGCTGGGCAATCAAACCAGTAGAGTCAGAACTTGAGCCTTAGTACTGTACTAGAGAATTCTTTAGGTCAAGGAAGGGATGCACCACAGGGACTAGTGCCACGAACTAAAAAATAAGACCTCTAGAACTTTGTGCTTACACCTTGCATATCAGGTTTGCAAATATATACATGCAACATGTAGATACGGCTTTCATTAATTTACTTTGAATCCCATATTGTTGCACAATATTGCAAATACTTAAATGTGTGAACTGTAAAAAAATTAATGAGGTTTTTTTAGTAGCAACTGCTCTGCAATACGAAATACAGAATCCAGACTTTAACTAGTGTTCAGATGTGAAGACTTTCAATGATGATACATTTTATTAATCTAAGCTGTACTATCTTGACAGTATCTTTTGTGGTCTAAATAACTGAAATTCATGGAAACTTTTAACAGTGTCTATGAACTATATACTGTAAGAGGTGTAAGGTCATGCACTTAATTTTCCTGGTTCTTACTCTTTTACTCTTCATTTCTGTGAAGCACATCTTTATACGGATTCTTCCTTACTATTCATATAATAGTTGATAAAATGTTTAGTAAGCAAATTTGTGGAAACAGGCCTTCTTCATTTACTGGAGTTTCAAAAACTATGCAAGGTTTTAGCACTGTATTTTATTTTCTTTCTGGATCCAGATCTGGTTAATGCCTAACAGCTTAGTATAGATTCAAATTCAAAATTTTACAGGCTTTGGAGGCTTTGTTTTTTTGTCCAACTCGTCAGATTCATCCTGTGTGTTCAACATTCTTCCTTCTCATGCAAAGAAAGATTAATTTGGAACAATAACCTTCTACTTTAGAGAGGATAAAGCGATATCTATTTGATTAGAGACAAGATTAGTTTTCTGCGGAAAACGGAGCAGTGACTGTTTACCAGATGAGATTGATTTACTGGTGCAGCTAGAGAAAATTTGAGAGAAGGCAGGTAGGGCTAGATACGGTATTCTAAACTGCATTTTTGTATGTGGGTTTCTTTCTGCTAGCCTGTCTTGTTTCCACTGTCCTTGAATGCTTGTTCGTGTTGTGGCCTCCATCTTCATCCTGTGCTTATACTTGCATAGAGATGGGCAAGAAAACCTGAGACACACAGAGGATAATACTTTCTTAGGACTTAAAAGTTTCCTCTCGAGGTTCAAAGTGCAACGCTATTATGGTGATTTTACCCTTGTTCGTTCTTCTGAAAAACACTTACTGTATTACATTGTGATGTGTTCTTTACCAACTTGCGGAAGCCTGAGCAAGTTAAAGTTGAGTTTTCCAGCCAGACCAGCTGCTGAGTTGAAGAAGCTGTCCTGAGCTGCGCAAGGTAGCGCTTTGGCAGCAAATCAGCCCTGAGTACACAGAGAGTGCTCAGCTTTAGGTCTGCAGAGGTCATGAGCAGTAGGGGACCGCTCGGGCTGTGTGCCTCACCCTCTCCCCAGCCATATCTACTTTCCGACCAACACAGGGCTCCGCTGGCTCTATATGCCAACATACATCTCATCTATGGAAGAACCTAACGTGCTTTCTGCAGCTTGCAGCCACCTTTTCCTCCCACTCTTCCTTTTCCTTGTGCACCCTGTATTCACTTAGAAAATCTACTTGGAGAGGTTGAGACCCATACTTACAGCCATGGAAGCCGAGGGATACACATACCAAGGACCTTTGGAACGTTTGCACTTTTCAGATAATTCCATTAAAATTTTCACAATAGTATTTCTTGCTCGTCTCCTTTTGCATTTGAATTTACTCTGTCCAGATCTGTTGCACTGGTCTGCTGACTGCTAACCTTGTTATTCCAGATGACGTCAGTCTATTATGTTGTCCCTAATTAAAAGCTGTACTGATGGCTAAATTATTTAATAAGGCTTTTTATTTATAATTGGGAGGTAATTCTAACTGACATATTTACGTATGTAATCTGTGTGTATGTTAAACCAGTATTTCTCTGACAGCTTAAGAAGTTATTTTGTGATTTCATTCTGTTATCTCATGCATATGCTTAATATTCAAATTCATGTCATCAGCAGGTTTCATCATAATAATTTCTGCCTCTGAGGAAAAAAAGGTAGCGAGAAGCTAAGATAAAAGTAAGGTGCTGCTTGGCTTTTGGAGGTTCTGCTGTGTAGTTTTATTTTGATTATTTATAAAGTGCTATAGCAGCAAAAAACATCCTAGGCTAAGCAATTCATGACTGTTCTCTCAGTGAAATAGAAGGTATATTGCAGACCACCTAAAGGGCTTGCATATGATGCAGCATAAAAAAAAAAACGGTGTGTTGAATGCTTAGGCAGAAAGGGTAATGCTTCTTTTAAGTGTTTTCCCAAGATCTACTTGCTTCATCAAGTCCAGGTGCCTATTACATACTGTGCCAAATCTATCTGAGAAGTTCTTAGTTTTACAGCTCTCAATCTTTGGGAAAGGTGTTCGGGAACCTCACTTTTTTCCTGAGGGCTAAGATCACGCCGATTTCCGATTTATATAATAGTAACCATGAAAAAATGTACTGAGTTTGGTTATTGCCCTTTTCCTGGGGTTTTCCATTGATGCAGTTACAGGGAATGATCAGATCCTCTTCGGATCTTTTTTATCGTAATAAATAGCCTAAGCACTTCTATCTATGTCACCTGAGACATTCACTCTTCTTGGCATCCAGTCTAATCTTTTCTTCGTGATTTTCACAGCACTTTTGATATCATCATTTCAGGTTCCAATCATCTGTCCTCTAGCCTCTTGCATGAGGAAAATGAGGAGAAGCTGTGCAGGCTAATTATGTACTTCATAAGGAAGCAGAAATTACACTTCTTTGAAAAGATTTTCCAGAAGATGTGGAGAGGGTCTTTTATTACAGATGGGATTTCTTTGTAGCTGTTGTTTCACTTTTGTGTTTGGAGAGGTAGTCAGGTTTGTGTGTAATTGGCCGTTACCGCGTGATCACACCACTCTGTTTTCTTTCAACAGAAGATACGGTTCCAAAGAAAGTGGTCTGCCACTTCAATGGAAAAACCTACGCGGATGAGGAACGCTGGGACATTGACAGCTGCACGCACTGCTACTGCCTGCAGGGTCAGACCCTCTGCTCCACTGTCAGCTGCCCACCCCTCCCTTGTGCTGAACCCATCAACGTGGAGGGAAGCTGCTGTCCCATGTGTCCAGGTAGTGTGGCGGCACAACTCCGAGTACTGTAATGCTGGTTTTCCAGCACTGATGATAAAGTTTTTAAATTGGTTTTTGAATGTCAGTCCGTGTTTGGACAGTGTCAAGGAGACAACAGACGTTTAGACTTCAGGAAAACGAATGTTCTTAACAGCTAGGCATATTGTGCAAATATATAGTTTGAATTTGACTTATTCTGAGAACTGTGAACTCAAAAATTAGTTGCTTGTCCCTGCTCTGTCCTTTCACAAGGTTATGGAAATACATTAGTGAAGTAGGAAAACGAATATTCTTACATCTCTGCGGATTCTGTCAGTGATTAACTTTTCTGTCTTTTCCAAGTCTCTTTGTTACTTTTCAACTATTGCATTGCTTTATTTATCATTTTAACTTGGCTTAAAAGTAATATGAAATTTTCTTAGCTATTGACACAAGAGACATAACAATTGCAACTGGTTTTTAATGCTAGTCCTGACGTACTTCTGCAGGAGTTTGCTCATCTTAGTCAGCTGTAACTACTTCCAACAGGACAACTGGGGAGATTCAGCAGTGCCCCCTCTTACAATTCTCCTACTTTGAGGATTACAAAAAAAGGAAGGCAAGGAAACCAGCGGGACAGTTTACATGTCAGCTGGGAAGATGTAGCCTTCCCTTGCTATTTTTCTTGTTTAGTATCACACAATTCTGAAACAAATGAAAGGATTCGTAGGACAAAGCACTGCAGATGGCCAAGTATATTTTCTGAATTAAGACCAGCCATGGAAAGTTAAGCAGCCTGTAATTTGTGAAACACATTTATCTCATTTCACAGAGATGTATGTACCCGAACCTACTAACATCCCCATTGAGAAGACAAATCATCGAGGAGACGTTGAACTAGAAATACCAAACTGGCCAACACCGAGTGAAAATGACATCATCCACATTCACAGAGGTAAGATCTGGTATAAACTGAGCTAACTTAGGTCTGTGTTTATTCCCCATGTTTTAATGCATCTTCTTGTTCAATTCAGGTAGCATCTGTGTAATGCTTTGAAAAGGTGGTTATCTGATAATATTTTTCATTGCAGAACTCTTACATGCATTTCGCTTTGAGTAAAGATGAGTCAGTCTATTAAATTATATTTATGGAATTTGGTCTCATTATCATTCCATCTTCAGCTTGGAAGAAACATCTGTGTTGGTATGACGGAGTTCTATAAAATTAAGAATGCGATAAAATGATGAATGAGGAGTGATTCTGCAGTGTCTTTTCTGACACAAAGACTAGAAAGCAGACTGTTGTCAGGCCACTGGAGTCGATAGACCGTCATTTGATCCATTTGACATTCTTACATTGATAAACAAAAACAGGAAAACATGTACCGCAACTTAACATATATCACAGACAAATGTGAGACAAAAATAAAATCACTTCACAGGTACAGTGACACAGGGCTAATACAGTTGTCTAAGGATGTAAATTCATCTTTTGTTTAAAACTGTGCTGAAATCATTATTCCAAGGTAGGGGAAACACTCTATGTCACGGTCTTTGTTAACCTTTTCTAATTGAAGGACTACCTAAACTTGTATTTATACTTTTTTTTAAATCCAAGCATGATCTCATAGCATACTGTTGTTTGGTGGCTAGGAGAAAGGATACATGAAATGTAACTGCTTTACAGAATTGTTAAGTTTACAATTTTTTAATTACAGCATTTTCATTCTCACAGGCGTTAGTAGCTGGCTTGCAGCTCTCCTGGCTGGGGATTATAAACACACACTGCAGACTGTGTGGGAGTGTTGTATGTGTCATTGAAAATTACCATTCTTTGCAATTACATGCAAAACTTGCTACAGTCTAGTAGACTGCCAGTGGTCTGTTTTCACCGGCTGAGTGGTGCAAGCACTGTAATATGTTCTCAACAAATGAGGGAACATACACATCATAATTGTCTTACAGTTTTGGTTTTATTTTTTTAAAAAAGGGCTTTCTTCCTAAGACTTCCAGGTTTTCCTCAGCATAGAGACACAGGCTGATTATTCTTTTACAAGTGGGAATTTGGTTGTGATCAGATAAGAGGATGCGAACTCAACTGAGCTAAGAGGCTATTGTAGACTTGCTTGTTATTGTGCTTTAGATTCCATCCTATTTCCTCTCATTTTTGATGACCTTTTCCTGGCTAATATAGTCAGTATATAAGATACTACCTTTCAGTTGTTCTAATTTATATGAATAAGGTGACATTTCGGGAGAGAAAGTCTAAATTCATGCGAGTAACAATAGCTGCAACTGGGACTTTCATAATTACATTCTTCTTTATGGTCAAGGCCCGTTTATAATTACGAACAAAAGCTCACATTTGCCTTGCAGACATGAGTCATCTCCAGGGAGAGTACAGAAGTGGCAGTGGACCTCACCCAAGTGAAGATGCGTCGGTTAGCTCTGTTGCCTTGGTGACAATTCCAATCACGATAGCGCTGTTACTGATCATCGTCCTTCTGCTCATCAATCAGAAAAAGCAGTGGATTCCAGTGTCGTGCTACAAAGCTCCGACAAAGGTGCCATGTTTATGTCTGTTTCCAGGCCTTCACTTTTTTGCAAAACAAGATTAACGAGCATATTGTGTAGGATGCAATTGAGTTCACAGCATATGAACGCTCTTAAATTATTTTCTCCTTATGTCTTAAACCATTTTATACCAGTCAGTCTGGTATTTATTTCATCTCTTAAATAATTTTTTTCACAATCAAACGAAAACATTTCCTGTTCCATATAGTAATGAGTTGTCAGTAGATAGGAATCAAGCTCAGGAAAAA
>VYZM01015664.1:780563-795610 GCA_013398915.1 Dromas ardeola | reverse complement strand
CTTCTCGGGCTTCCAGCCCTCGGCGGGGAACGGCCCCGAAGCCGCCCGCGACAAAGGCGGCTGGGGCGGCGGTGGGGATTTGGTGGCGAAGTTGTCCCTCTGCTTTGAGCCGCCGCAGGCCCGGTCTGGCGGCGGCAGCGAGAGCCGCGTTCCGCTGCGGCCCCTCACGGAGCAGAGCGCCCTGCAGGACGACGAGTGAGTGCAGGCCCGGGGCTGGGGGGAGGCAGCGAGAGGGAGCGGCGGTGGTTGGGCCCGGGGGAGGAGGCCCGGCCCGGCCTGAGGGGACGGCCGGGGCGGCGGGCGGAGCGGGCTCCGTGGGTCGCCAGCCTTGCCCGGCACCAGCTCTGCCCCTGGGCCTTCTGGCCTGGGCCTTCCTCTCGCTGGGTGCCAGCGGGGCTTGTGGGCTGCGGGAGGCGAAGCCTTTCCCCGCCCGCGGGGCCCGGCCGGGCCGCCGGCGCTGGCCTGACACCGAGCCGTCAGGTTTTATTTCCCTAAGAGCCAGGGAGGCGTGAGTGCATCCCGGTGCCTCCGGCCTCCGGGGTGAGAAGAAGTTGCTGTTCAGAAATGCAGAGTGAGGTAATACTTGTTTAGCCTCTTGCAAAATGCCCGCTGGTTCAGTGTTTGAAATTAAGCATGGAAAGTATGGAAAACAGATGGAGAACAGAATCTCAGTTGCAACTGGATAATTGTTTTTTCCCCTGAGTGATAGCACCTTTTGACCTATGCTACTTTCCTGTCTTTGACATTATTTTACTAGCATTTATACTTGTTATTTTACAGTAAATTTCGGTCAGCTTATCTTCATTAAAAATACTGTGGCTCTTCTTTTACTTTGAGGTAACTAAATAGTATGCCTCATTCTAAAAGAAGAAAAAAGAACTGTCAGCAGAAGACTGTATGTCTGTGGTATAAACAGTGAGGTAGGTTCAGAGATACATGAATCGGAGACATATTGTGCAGCGGTGAGACTCTGTCTGCCCTTCTGTGTCTGGCTCAGCCATTCCTCTGAGCCTAGCTAGGCAACCGCTCCAAACATGCACCCACAGCATAGCCCTTAGAGGTAGGGTTTGTTAGCTGACTTGAGGCAGCAACCTGCCAACAGAGCTGCTCTGTTTCAAAATCTGAACTGGTATACCAGAATAGGGCTGCATATGCAAGCCTCTAGTACAGCCAGAGACGTTGGACGCTGTAGACACAGTCAAGATCAACTGTAGACAAGAGTGGTGGGCCGAGCTCAGCAAGAGTACTTCTCGATAAAACAAAATTCTTGCGGAATTTTAGTATAAATTGTGCATGTTCATTCTTGTGTGATAAATGGAAAGAAAGAAAGAAAAAAACAAAGATTTGGCTCGGAATGTGCTACTCAGCCTTTGCTAATTCCTGATTTTAACACGCAAAAGGCAAGGAGGACAGAAACAACACTAAAAAAGCAATGTATAGCTGAGCTCTAATTTTGTTAAAGCACGGACTCATCCACCCCCCAAAAAGATTTTGAGTACAATTATGTAATTAGTAATACAGCTGTCTCTTCATTGTATTATTTCACTGCTGTTTTCACAATTTGGTTTATCAAAAACGCTTTATCGTCAAAACATTGTAAAAATATTGTCAGTTAACTTGTAAATGAATATTTAGGGAGGAAAAAATAGTTGTTGATAGAAATCTTTTAGCACTGCAGATATATTTACTGCTGATCAGTTGCTGCTTTTTTTAAGGCCTGCATTTTTGTTCCTTTATTCTTCTCTCCAGAATTTGGAATGCTTTGACTGATAATTATGGTAACGTAATGCCTGTTGACTGGAAATCTTCCCACACCAGAGCTTTGCACTTGCCAACACTGAATCTTTCAGAAAAAGGGGTAAGTTCTGATCAGCAGAAATACCCTCTTTGGATCTTTTATACTCAGCAGGGAAATAAAACAATTTGCTTTTGTATAAAAGAGTGTTGTTATTTAATAGCTTAAAATATTTTTAGTACTTGGTATTACACAGGAGAGGTTTTAAAAAAATCAAAGCGTCAAATGTGTTTGATGGATGCTTGCATCTCCTTGGGTTGAAATAATTCAGGGTTAGTTTGAGATGGATGTTCATTAGAGCACAATAGAAAAAACTGTAAAACAAGAAAGCGTTTCACAAAATCTTTCTACTGTCTGTTTCATGTTGAACAGTATCATGGTTAAGGGAGGAAAAGAGGCAGGAGTGTTCTGATGTAGTAAATCCAGTGTGGACTTTTTTTTAAGTTCATCTCATTCTGCAGTCAGGTGGAGACTAAAGTGGCTTCTTTACAGGAAAGGTGACCCAGAAGACACTGAAGTACAAGAGTTTGTTTTGGGGTTTTTTTTCTTATTTAACGAGTAGAATAGTTGTCTGGGGAGGGAGCAGGGAATGAAGAGCTTCAGAGAGGTTTATAGAAAGGGTTGTCCTCTGATCTTCTTAAAAGTAGATTAAAACGCCTCAGGAAGAAAAGCTAGGGAGAATTCTCACCTCCCATGTCTTCTGAGGAAACGAGTGGCTTATCTTTTAAACTTAGTGAAGTTGAGTTATGTTGTAAAAAATATCTGTACGTGTAACCTAAGAATAGGGTAATGCTTTGACTTCTGACATCCGTTATATAATCCACAGCTTCTTTTTACTGTGACAGGAACAAAGATTGTTCTGCCGACGAGGGTACGTTGGGGTTCAGCAGGGGAAGATGGCAATTTGGAACTCACTTTCTTGATTTGAGTCTGCTGATTATCCCTTGAATTTGACTTGTGTTTTAGAGTGTTTGTTCAGATTTACTTAGTGGTTTTAGAGTAATTAAATCCTTACATTTAAAATGAAAAGACTTAAAACCCCCATGCCATGACCTAGTTGTGTGACTGAAAAATGGACTGGAAGACTGATGGATTTCTTGTTAAGGAACTAGGTACAATATAAACAAAATGGTTTTTATAGTTTTTTAAGTTCTTTGCAGGAAGTTATGAAGGAACTACATAAAAAAATGTAAAGTGGTGTTCATGGATTAGAAAGAATCTTAGGTATGCTGCCAGTAGAGAGAAAATCAGTTTATAGATTAAACATATCTCAAGTTTTTTCAGCTTTCACTCCACCTGGCATGTCTTTTAATGTGTAAAGCCCATCTGTTGGGGAGCGTTTGACATACTTTTTTTCTACTGCTCTGTGTTTCAGATGTATTTCTGGATATGTGACAGCACATATGGACCAGCTAGTAGATTGATTTAACTTTCTTACAATGAATACTAACAGCTAAGCAACACATCCTTGATGTGTTTGAAACTAATAATATGCTGTTGGACTTGTGCTTAAAGTATTTCTGTTCCTATTTTAGTAGGAAAAAAGTGTAAGGTGAATAAGGCTGATTCATCTAATCTTTGTTGCCTTGCATCACAGATCTGTGAACACTTTTATACGGCTCTGATGGTAAAAGAAGTAGTTAGGTGGAAGTGTTGTACAGTGGTACATGGAACAGGATTGTGCAATTGCTTATTTATTATATTTTTGTTAGATTACTTTTAAACAGGTCATCTGTGTGTTAGGTGAACAGATAGTCTTAGTGGAGCCCTGTCACTGCATAGTTATTGGAATTCAGATTCTGGAAAAAAGTGGACATTTGACTTCATTCTGATGGCTGAAAAAATACAAATTTTATGTTTTCCCCTATAGATTAGGTATCTGGGATATCAGTAGCATCTTCAAAATGAATCTGAAAACTATGAAGGTTTCTGAAGAAACTGGGAAAATTGGAGGATTTACACAGAAATTGAAAACTGATATGGTGACACCAAGGACTTTATACAGCTAGTCATAATGTTTGTAAATTAGCCCAAAGATCAGTTAAAGCGATTGATCTCAGAATGTCGAAGGTTAGGGATTGCAGCTTTTTGGGGCTGGGGAGCTTTTCTAGGCTGGTGTGTCTGGAATCTAGTAATAGACAAAGTGCAGAAAAAGCAAACAATTTTGTAAATAAACTAGAATATATCACAGTGTGAGAGTAAAATATACCTGACTGATTAAGGAGGGGACTTAAATCTTTTCTTTTACTATATGTGCGTCTTTGGATTTGAAGGATGAGTGTAATTTTGGTGGTATATGTGTGGGAACAGTGTTACTTCTTTTTCTTTTTTAAAAGACCGTGAGATAATCAACAATATAATTTTAAAATAATCTGTGGTGATAACCATGTTCTGTCTTTCAAAACAACTTTTTTCATATCTTTTATTGTGTGAAAAAGTAGAACTATAAAAGCACGTAAAATAACAAGTTTGTGTAATGTTAGAGATGATATGTAGGTTTTCACCCCACACCGACAAATGTCTGTCTTCACTTAAGGGTTGAATATCTACATTGGACTGACTGCTTTCCAGCCATGCGGACATCTGCATGTCATTGTGTATATGGTCTTTATGTTGCTGAGCGTATTTAAAGACTTTAAAGACTGACAGCTATTTTAACTTTCTCCCAATTGCAGTTTTGATTTCAGTCGTTAAGGTACTACGGTTTCCAGGTATTTGATGGCAAGAATCATTGATTCCATTATTAGGGGCAAGGAATCTGTGTCATTCTTAAAAGTCAAAAGTTCCCCTTTTGTTTTTTATAAATGTACATGTATTTTTTAGATATATATACACACAAATGTGTATATATATTTATATAAATACACATTGTTATCCTTTCTAGGTAAATGATAACTTGAACCTTGACCTGTCAGATGATGAAGAGCTGAGAGAACAGTTGGATATGCATTCCATCATTGTTTCCTGCATCAATGATGAACCTCTTTTCACAGCAGAGCAGGTAAAGTGTTCAATGAAGACAGTGTTGTTGATGTAGTATTTTCTTTTAGTCTGTAATTATTTTTTTGTCCTTCCTTCTTGCTGTTCACCATAGCTATGCTTCTTGATTGTTCTTTATTTAGGGTCATAATAATGTGTGACATATTACTAAGTCATTCAGATTTGAAAAGTATTCCAATGCTCCAGGTGAGGTTGATAGTCCAGGGTCTTTGAAATCTTTATACATTTCTTACCATGAATTAGTCAGAAATACTACAAAAACAAATATATATGTTAAAAAGCAAAAATATTTTCATAATGTTGGTGGTATTGTAGGGTTTGTAGTTTTCCAGCATGACTGCATCACCGTTGGTATCTTCACATGGCTTTGTGGTTAGCAAGAATTCTTTGAAGTTTTTGCCTAATACGAGAGCAGATCAACAGTTCTGCTACTAAGCTTTCAAGTTACTTAGTGTCTAAAGGCTTCTGTTCCAAATCCATGGATTTATGTAAGTTATCTTGAAAATTGCTCTTCTGAGTAAGGTTAATGACTGTCCATTAAGATCCTGTATTAGTAAGCAAATGCAAGAATGTATTTTCTTGTTTAAATGGTTACCTGTGAACTCTGATGAACACGGTTATTAAGAGTATGAGAGACAGGATTACTGGAACTGCCTCAGCTTTTTTACTGTGGGATGCATCTCAGCAATGTCTACAGCCTTTAAACCTGCAAAAGTTGATGTGTTATTTATTCAGCTGTCCAGTTAATAATTTAGCCTGTAGAAATATGGTCGTTTCTATACCAAAAAGTAAGCTTATTATGCACAGGATTTCTGTTCTACTTTCTGTCTGGCTCAGATCTTACACCCAGGGATGCAAATCAGCTTCAGTTTATGATATATCAGTTCATAAAACTTACCATAAGCACAGTAGATTTTCAGGTTATTCAGAGCTTTTTTTTTTTTTTTTGGCTTAGAGAAGTGTAGTGAAATGGGGGCTGGGGGTGGGGGGTAACTGATTTTTGTTGTTGTTTTGTTTTCCTTCAACCAAGTACTTGGGAAAGATATTCCTGCTCACTCTTTAGTTCAGTTCTCTTAAGCAGAACCATGTGTACCTCCTTGTAGAAATAACTGTGTAGTTTCAACATGCTGCTTGTTACAAGATCGCCAGTTTACCTTGAAAAGGTAGGCTTATTCTTGGAGACCAAGAACAGGGAGGAAATGTCAGTATGATTTTGTTGATTCTCCTTAATCCGGTCTCGGTATTAGTTTCACCTGGCAGCATCTTCGCTAATTGAAAGTTAAAAAAAAAAAAAAAACAAAACGTTAAGTTCTTAACAGCTTTGCTTCAAATTGCAGGCTGTTTCTCTTCATGCAGGAGGGTTTTCATAAGGGTTTTTATTTTTTGAAGGTGATTGAAGAAATAGAGGAAATGATGCAGGAATCGCCTGATCCAGAAGATGATGAAACACCCACCCCATCAGATCGGCTCTCCATACTTTCCCAAGAAATTCAGACGCTCAAGAGATCCAGTACAAATAATAGTTACGAAGAGAGTAAGTGGTATTTATTTAGTATTTTACACTTATTGAAAATAGTTTAAAGGGTAAGCTTGCCATGTGTTTGTTTTATAGCAAGTCCTTCTTATGAAATATCTGCATTCAAAAATATTTTCAAAATGCCCTGAAAGAATAAACTAGATTTAGAACATAAATAGAAGTCTTATCTTTGGCACTTTTCATAATAAAAATAAAACTTTCTAGAATTTCAAGTTAAAGCAAACATGCTGAAGCTTGATTCACTGGAATGAGGTCCCTTCATAGGTAAAGTGATACATTGATCATTTTTATTGAATTTTATTAATTTCTGTATTTTCAAGTGAGACATTTTCTTGAGGCCAGTACACTGTGTTTTAAGATTAGCTAAGGTTCTTGAAAGGGATGCAACATATTGTTGCCTTTTTTTTTCCCATAAGGACCATGCATATTTTTCTTTCCTCCCCTTCCATTCCTTTTCAAAAAGCTTCAAAGTTTTAAAAAAAACTTTTTTATCTTCTTTTACTCAAATGAAATAATCTGTTCTTCCCTATACAAAAGGAAAGGAGAAATTACATCTATGGTTTCATTGTATTAGGTTGAATTGTATGTAAAAGAAACCTGTGATTAATCAGTTTCATGATGGAAATTTGTTTCATTTGCGTACTTATCCAAATCAATTCTAGAAGGTGATAGGAACACAAAGAATATTTGCTAAATGATCCTTTTATTTTGGTCTCTCTCACAAAGTTTGGTGCTTTCTTTCCTGTAGTCTGGGTCAGCAATATACATTCTGTAGAAGATTCAGAAAACTCGCTGACCATTTATGACATGACTTCCAGTTTCTGCTACACTTCAGATTTATGGAGGAGATCCCATTTTCATGGTTGGACTCTTAGCTGTCTCAACACATAAATTTCAGGAATATGACAGCAAAGTGTATCCTGCACAGCAGGGCTTCCTGCTTTTCTGACAGTTCCATATGTCCTTAGGTTTGGATCAAATCAAGCTTGCTTGGTATTTCATATCATATTTATTTTGCTTTGCCTCAGGAGTTCATCTTGTCTGTTGCATCTTCATGGTTTAAAGATCAGCCTTGACCAAACGATGCCTTGAGTTACTTTGGCAGATAATTTAACTTGGCTTTACCAGCTTCTCAGAATCTGCTTTCATGTCTTTCAGGTCACTATTTTATGAAAAGGTCTTTCTACCTTCTCTTCTGCATTAAGCTGCTTCAGAATCAGTCTGCATCTCTCTAAAATTGTTGCAGTTTCCTAGAAAGTCAGCAGTGTTAATTTTTAGGATTGGAAGCAGGAAATCAAAGCTTGTATTTCGTTTTTTCTTGGATAGGAAAAGGCATGTATCAAGACAGTCCAAAAATAAAACCAGTTATAGTTCTGGTTACACAGATGAGTCCTTTAGCATACGTATCTGAGATATATTCCAAGTAGTCGTCTGTGTCAGCTGAGTAGTTCCTGAGTAGCCCTTTTGTAGGCTTTGATCACAACAATTGATTTGTCATAAACCAGTCAGGATTGCAGTTGGATAATCTGCACCTCTGTTGTTGGAACAATTGTTTCTTAGGCGGTGAAGGTGAAGGCGGTTAGGTGTTGGGACTCACTGGTGCTCTGTCTAGTCTTCTTTCACAAAAACAAAGCAGTGATGCAACCTATGATTTTTAGACTGTCCTTTGTACTGAATGCATGTGGAACTTACATTAGTTTTTACCACAGGGTACACTCAGTTTCACAGTCTGTGGGGCCTAGTCTGTGACTTGCACCCACAGAGCACCAGATAATCTTGTCGCTGAATTTACTGTTCTTCCCCCTCCGTATGTTTGAGTTGATGTTGCTGTTTGCTGTTGCTGACAACCAGAGCTGACTTTGCAAAAAGTTATTGCTGTGGTGAGACCTACTGTGGTATGTGCAATGACTGTGAGCAGAGCCAAGATGTATGTTAAAAATAAAAGCCATAACCTGCCTGCTGCTGCATACTTAGAATAGTTTAAGTAACAAAAAAGGCGATGGATGGTTCACACTACTTGAAACTTAGATCCTTAATCATATAGTACTGTTAAAATGTTTGAACAGAGTTTAAGACCTAAGCTAC
This sequence comes from Dromas ardeola, assembly GCA_013398915.1. Classification (NCBI taxonomy): domain Eukaryota; kingdom Metazoa; phylum Chordata; class Aves; order Charadriiformes; family Dromadidae; genus Dromas; species Dromas ardeola. The sequence goes on along the minus strand of VYZM01015664.1, from coordinate 787,193 downwards.
TATGAAAAACTGTGGTTCCTTGCCAGACAATTGCCTCAACAGGTTTCATTACTTTTCCTTTAGTAAACTAGTGACAAGGAGGTTTCTCCAGTCAGCTATCCCTGCCGTACTTTTAGAGAAAATCACATTTCACCTTTGATTCTTCTAAAGACCCATACTTTTTTGTAGTTTGTGGCCTTATCTGTGTTTTTCAATGCTTGTCCATAGGCACTTTCACTTATAACAGTTTTTTTTAAACATAACATTTACTAGACTAATTTAATGTAACCAAATAACTACAAACATCTATGCAGTGTCCTTAAACAGATTGTACTCTTCAGTGTAACCAGGGCTAGGCGTTTCACAAATGCCAAGAAAAATTACGTTCTTTGACGTAGCAGCTGCTCAGCTAGCTTTCTAGGTGTGTCAGGCATAATTAGGAATGGAATGCAGTCTTCAGTGTGCTCACTTTTAACCCAAGCAAGCCTTAGAACATTCTTCTTGGTCATAATTTCACTGTCTGTAACACATGACCCAACAATACCTTTAAAATGCAAACCTGGAGGGGTTTTTTGTTTCCAAACTGACATTTTACAGGCTTCTGATTTCAGTCTCATGCTTTCTCAAAACTATTAATGTTTATTTTTGCTTGAAGTGAGCCTATCGGCTAGTTTTGATCTAAGTCTTTGTTTCAGGCAATACAAGGCCATGCTTTTGATTACAATCCCAGACTAAGAAAATTTGGAGGATTTTGTTGGGTTTTCTACTAATTGCATCTAAAAATCTTAACATAAAAGTTTGGTGCAAGCTTTTATTAATATGCATGCGTACCAAGCAATATCCCTAAGAAGATTCCCTCACTCATAGAATTTGATTTATTGTATGTGAAAAATCTAACGATTCGAGAAATGACAAAGTGTCAGAAATCAGAAACTGTGTTGGAAAATATGGAGACCTTTTATTTTGAACAATGAGCGTAGATGGAAAGTAATAGTTAACAGAGGTGTCAGTATTAGAAGTTTAGTGCTTACTTCAGTTTCCTTAACTACTACATGGTCTTTATATTTGCAGATTATTTCAGATTTCTCAGAAATAAGAAGAAAGTTCGACAGTCTTCTTGTTGCTAATCTAGTTGCCTCTGTGTTTATTCCTTTAGGAATATTGGTTTTTTCTGTGTACTTTTAGAATTGAATTTTTTGTTTTGAAAAATTTCAGAGTACTTTTTTCTTGTAATTCCCACAAGTATTCTCATGCTTAAAATCTTGACAGTTTACTTTTTATATGAATTATTTATAGGAGTAAAAAGATTGTCTGTTGCTGAGTTAAATGAACTGCTAGAAGAAATTGAGACTGCTATTAAGGATTATTCTGAGGAACTGGTACAGCAGTTGGCTCTACGAGATGAGTTGGAGTTTGAGAAGGAAGTGAAAAACAGCTTCATTTCTGTCCTCATCGAAGTACAAAACAAGCAGAGAGAACACAAAGAAACGGCAAAGAAGAAAAAGAAGCTGAAAAATAGTAGTCCTCAGAATGGCAAACAAGAAAGAGGTCATATGCCTGGAACAGTAAGAATATTTTTCTAACTATTTACAGATTCAAAAATTATTTTTTTTCCCTATGGGAAGTAGTAGTCGTAGATTATATCAGGATACCTGGTCCCCCTGCTTCCATGCCTTCATTGGCAGACAAGCCTTAGGTGCTTCTATTGAGATAATCTTTTGCACAAAGTCACAAAAAATACTGTCTTTGGATGTACTGCTGTGTGTTACATTGTCAGTAGGCAAACTCATTTATCTGTTTGGTTTCACTGTGTGAATTTTAGTACATGTGTACCACTATTGGTCTTGCAGGAAATGCAGTATTATTGTTGGTGTGGTTGTAGAGATATTTTTTGATCATGATGGTTCTTAGATAGGAAAAAAGTAAAAATCTTATCCTCGATCTCTTGAAACCTGTGGCAGAGTTACTACATCCAGTGAGAGACAGGGGTGAGGCCAAAGAGTAGTGCGGGTGTACAGGGAGGAGATAATTTGGTTTATTCTTTACAGAAGAGAGCAACAAAATGAAAAATGTCTTTCAAAGAGTTTGAATAATAGGAGGCAGAGAATGAAAGAAATTAGGTTATTATCTTGTCAATGCAATTTTTTTCTTTCTTATCTGTCTAGCGTAATTTTAAATTACTTAAGTGGGATATTAATTTTAGAATTTCGAAGCATCTCTTACAGGATGCAGAAAATGTGATTAATGTATTGTAGATCTTGGCTAAGTCGCAGAAAGAATGCTTCAGTTTGACATCAGAAGGTTTTGGGGTTTGTTTTTCAAACATAAGAAACAAACATTTGTAATGAAACATTAATTTTTCAGAATCTATTTCTAAACTTAAAAGAATAACATACCTGTGATATAACTCAGTGGAGTTCTGATCTTGTCCATCTAATGAAAAGTCATCTTTTGTGTACATAGCTAAGTTTTAATGTAACTCTTAAGAAAGTATATGTCTGGAAAACAATACAAAGTTCTCATCCCTTTTGCAAGAGCACAGTCAAAAGTTCAAAATCTAACTAGAAAGAAAAATCATTATTTGTTTTTGAAACTGGTGTTAAGTGATTCTGAAGCTATTCTGGTTAGTTCCAAGTTTAGAGACTTGAATGAATGGTGCTTTGAGCTATAACTGTATGTGGTCCCAATATAAGACATTTTCATATTTGGTTGCTTCAAGATATAGATGTGTCAGATTGCTTTCTGAGAAGGAGTGAACAAGCTAGCTCCCAAATAAGACTGTAGGCAGCGTATGTGTGATTCCTTTGAAAATGGCTTTCACTGTCACCAAGTACAGATTTGAGAGCCTTCTCCCAGAAAGAGGTGCAAGCTTCCTTCATTCCACGCTCCTTTTTTTTTTCCTTGCACATTTTTTGCATGTGAGAATGTGCATACAGATAGTATGTTCAAGTAACTTTTGAAGGTGAGATTCTGTTAATAAATAATGTATAAATTAATAATTTTATTAACTAAAGCTATAATAAAGTCTCATCTAAATGCAAAGCTTGGAAGTAGGCTTAAATTTTCATAGTCTAAAAAAATCAATTATCCTGCAAATACTATAATTGAATTTTTAAAAATAGAGGCTTTAATTCTTTGTCCTTGGTACAGGCTTTGAGTAAATCACTTCCTTAGACTTCTAAAACTTTTACATCTCTCAGAAGGACAAACTGGGGAGTAATTAAAAATAGTCAGGGCTTGAAGATACCAATTCATTTAAGTAGGGTATCTTAAAAGAGTTAAGATGGCTTTGGCAACATCTGTCTGTTTACTGACCTCATTGTGCTTTAGAAAGTAAATGAATACTGTGTTCCAGCGCATTTTATTCCTTCTCGTGTAAATAAATAACATTCAGGTAAGTGTGCTGAGATGTGTGCATCTTACTGCCCTGTGTCACGAGCTTGACAGTTTCTTCTTTTTATGTGCTTGTCAGTTGCTGATTTTTGTATCTCATGCTAAACACCAAAATTGTTTTGATTTTTTTTTCCTTGTTTTCTCTAGCAAGCAAAAGTGATTACAAAGTTCAAGGAAAAAACTGTGGTTGGATTACATATTAATTTTTCTTTACTTGGATTCCATGATTCCATGTAATGGAGCTTGAAATTAATATGGGTGCATTATTAACTAATTGTGTATATATTATCATATTACCAAAAAAATGGGGAATACAGTTGATAGCTAATTTTTATTTCAGTTGTGGAAAAGTAAGCATGAAAGCATAAAATCTTTTAAAGAGGCGGAGACGAAAATTACTACCTCTGAACAGTGTTTCTAGTAGGTGTTTAAAATCTGAATAATTGGTATCAGCAGTGTCTCTAAAAGTATATTACTCAAACATGAATTTTAAAGGTGATTGTACTGTGAACTAAACATTCAAAAATACTACTTTTTACATTTTAAAATGAGACAGCCTTAAAAGGCAAGTCTCAGTTATTGAGTCTGCACTGTGAAGGTTTTGTTTAATTTTTGATGTAGATATACTGCTTAACTGCCATAATAAGGTTTGCTTTTTAATTATAAAAATTAAGTAGGTGAATGAAAAAATAGAAATGTGCTGAAATACATGTTAGAGCTTGTCTTTGTCATTCGTCTTTTATAGTCTTGATAAATGCTGATTAATAGTCTTCTGAACTTTTCTCTGTCCCTTTTTTTCTTTCTGCTATGTTTTCACTACTTTTAGCGCTTCAGCATGGAAGGGATCTCAAATGTCATACAGAATGGCTTCCGCCACACGTTTGGAAACTCAGGTGGAGAGAAACAGGTGCTGGGCTCTCTTCTTTCTTTTCCTCATTCTTTGCCTGCACTTTCGCTAGGAGTTGACATCTTGGAAATGGATAGTAGTTGAAGAGAAATGCTGAGATAGGAAAAAAATAGGACAAAAATGTTGGAATCTGTACTCTCCCTGCCTCAGGACTTTGGGCAGCCTACAGTCTCTTTCTCTCCTCAACAGCTCGAGACGGTCAGGGCTTGACATCCTGATGTGCTGAAAGAACATCCCTGATGTCCTACCCCAGACTAAAAGTCTGTTTTGGCATAATGCATGCTTCAAATACATTGCGTGTCTGTAAAAAATCTAATATCCAGTCAAAGAATATGTATCAGGTTAGACATAACATTTCAGCCTTCAGCATTAAGGATTTGGGTAGTATCTCCAACTGAAAAAAGGTTTTGTTTTCTTTTTTTTCTTCAAATGTTCAGAAATGATACATCTAAAAATGGAATAGCATCTGGAAAATGCATGGACTCTATTGTATGTCTTTTTGCCTTTGGAAGCTGCATGATGTTAAAAGCAGCCAAATCTGTGCAATGCAGATTTCTGATATAAAATATATAAGCCGTAGGCAAGTTTGTGTCTTTTCACTGACTATTTAAATGTTGAAATATACAGCAAAGAGGCCCAGCTTCAGTGGGTATCACTGTAGATGTTACATACACCTAAGTAGCAAGATTCTTATGCTCTATTTCAAAGTAATACTTAATGGTTTGTTTCAGAACTGTAGTATGTATTTTATTAAATGCATTCTGTATTTTGGTTAATGCTTACACATATGTTACAAAATACTGGTATTTCACCTTATTTAACACATACCCACCCATTATAATTTATGCAGTTCTGTCAGGAGTGCATTGGATTTATTATTTTTTTTTCTGGTCGTCGTCCCTCTTTCCACCCCCTCCTTCCATTGAGGCAATAAACTGCCTGTTAGTTTAGAAGTCATGGCTGATTAGGCTTTTGTCTGGAAGATGACTGGAGTATGCTGCAGAGGAGTTCAGGAGGTAAAACAACTCCTCTCAAGTCATTCCTGAACAGTGAGGTTAGAAATCATGTCCTTACAGTCTTTCTCAAGCAAGTTATATGTGTGAGAGTTCATGAATACATAGATCCAGCTCTTTGTCCCCAGCTCTGGGGATCTTGAACACATGCATAGAGCTTACCTGACAGTTTTTATCACTCTACATTATCTCAATACTGGTAGAGTAATAGCTGTGCTGGTTTTTTTTTCTCTGCCCTCTTTACCATTTAATAATAAATTACAGCTGTTTACTGGTATCTCTAGCTATTTTAAATACTGTGTGTTTTCATAAAGTGAACATATATCAGCCCCTCTTACTTTTGGTTGAAAGACTTCTTTTATATGCATGTCTCTATTCGAATACACCTTTTCTTCTGTGACTGCCTCCTAACTTTCTAGACATAAGTAGCATAATCATGTATCAACAATAACACTGATTGGATAACCCTTCCAGTCGTTTTTTGAGTTAGTTTACTAATGTTATTCTTCACGTTGATCATACTTTTCATCTGATCTATCTTACACTATATCCTTATTAGCAAGGTTATGTGATTATTTTTTTTTTCCCTTCCTGTATCCTAAAGCCAATCATGGAAATAAATGAGAAATAGGGGAGAAAGGTAGGAAAGATACCATCTCTTTTCTGATCTAGTCATGGAAATTTTTTTTTCTATGGTATTTGCTTTTTGTTTGGGTTTTGTGGGTTTTTTTTTTGTCACATTACCAAACCCTGGCCCCTGCTTTTAAAATACTGGTATCATCATCTTACTGCAGCAAATTGCAAAGGAGAAAAAGTATCAGATGCCTAGTGCTGCTCTCAGAATATTCATTTGAGTGTTTTTTCAGGGTGTATTGTCATTATAAACTCACATTCATGTGTTTCCTGCTAACAGGGAAGAGTTAGTTAACAATCTGGAGTTGTGCTCAAAAAAAAAAATGCAAGGACAGACATTTTTTTGTGTACCTTAGAAGGCAGAAGTTCATACACGTAAAGTCACAACAAAAAGTTTGTGATGAGTTTGTACAGTCATTTCAAAACTCTTGTCGGTCTTTAATTTTAATGGTATTTACCACCTTTACTATTTTCTGGGTAGTATTACTACCCAGTATGATAGTGGATACTTTCCTTTTTAAAATTTTAGTCCTCTGGGTGTGTGGGTGTGTGTTGGAGACGTAACTGAAAATGACTTGGAATTTTTCAACGTTCAGAGAGAAACTTCCAATGGGAACTACTTGTTCCCATCTGATAATGCAGTTGGGAAAAACAACACCAACTGCATAAAAGCCATTGAAATGTTAGTTGCCCTTTCTGTGATGG
>VYZM01015664.1:748094-777030 GCA_013398915.1 Dromas ardeola | reverse complement strand
TGTTTTAATTTTCACCTAACTGTGGAGCAGCCTAATTTTCTTTGCGCAGAGGACTGTATATCACCTTCGGAGCTTGGACTGGGCAATGCTCTTTGATCTGTCAAAATCCTTGGAAAGTTTCACATTCTTCTTCACATAGAAAATCCTATGGCTGTTTTGGTGTGGTTCAAACACAGCATATGTCAAGTTTGAAGATGTTTGTTTATTTCTTTTTTATTTTATTTTTCACAATACTTGTTAGCACTTCTACAAACCTGAACACCTCACTCAAGTCACCTGCGCAACTTCTATCATTTGTGCTCTGGAATCTTTTAAAAAGCTGGCTGTTACCAGTTTCCAAAATTATTTGAAGACACAATCACTATTTACCTGGAAAGATTTTTATTTTTTTTTTTAAACATACTTCCTGCAAAGAAAGAATTGCTTTCTCATTTTTTGGATATAACTGGTGACACTTGCATGATATTTATACTTTTTTGTTGTTTTTTTTTTTAAAAGCAAGTTTGAAAACTGTTCTTCTGTATTCATAGTGCTCTTTGAGGGGAGCTGGTGGGAAGGTTGTTCTTTGAGCTTTTATTTGATTCTAAGTACGTGAAGGACTTCTGATTGACTTCTGGAGGGAGGAGAGGAAAGACTTTACTATTGGTGTGCATAGGCTCTGAGGAAGAAACCTATCAGATAAACTTTTTACTGTAAGCAGCTCAAACTTTTTAAATATTTTTTTTAGCATTTAGCTATATGACTATATAAGTGGTCGCATAATTTGAAAAAAATGAGAAGTTGGCTTCTGTGATAAAAGCTTTGGGGTAGGAAAGGTAAAATCTTAATCTCTTGTGAAATGCAATCTTTTGAAAAGCTTTTATTTATGGCTAGCAATTTCAATTGCTACAGCTTTTGCAAAATAAAATGCAAGCCACATAAATTGCATGAAGGGACTATCAAATAACTCTGTTTTTCATTTGACAGTACTTAACAACCGTTATTCCTTATGAGAAGAAAAATGGACCCCCATCTGTAGAAGATCTTCAAACATTAACTAAAAGTGAGCATACGAAGTTCCCCCCGATCCTTTCCTCTTTGTATTTCCAACTGTGGTTGCTCAAAACCAATGAATTCATACAGTTATCCCTTACCCTATGGCATGTATGTAAGTTGCATGATTTTTAACTGTGCATTTTGGCTAGTTTTTACTTGTTTTCGGAGGCTTCATGGTATGCTTGTTTTCTAGCTGTTCTCTGAAACCCTGAAGGCTAGAAACTTGCATGTATCAGAAAGTAAATGTTCTCACATTATTTCAACAGGCGGGCCTTATGGAAAATACCGCATGTTGTGGAATTCGACAATCCTGCCGTATAGTACCTTATATACCCCTGTTTGTTTAAACTTGCTGTGCTTTATTTATAAGTTCCAAGTCCTCTGTTTTGTGTTTGTTTGGGTGGTTTTTTCTTCTAATTTGCATGAAAAATAAGGTTGTACTTTTAAAAAATTAATTATTAAGATGGTTAAATACAGCAGAGCATCTCTGGGAGTCAATGGCATCTCCTTCATTTAAGGTTTATAGGAACAGTTTAAAAATAGATGGTAGAGTGCGTCAATGTATTTGATCAGATCTCAGTGAAGGGCTTTGGATCTAACTACGTCTTAAGGTACTTTGCAGCAGCACAGGTCTGAGATTCCATAGGTAGCTGAGCGATGTTAAAAGGCTCATTGGTTGTTTCCTGGAACGAGAAAATAAATATTTTACAAATTCTGGAGTAAATGAAATGTTTAATCAGGAATCAAATTTCCTTTATTTTCCTGCAGTACGCAGCCTTAGCTGGTAATTCGTACTTACTCTGTGACAAATGGATTTTTCATTTTATATTTACTCCTGCAGAGGAATTTTATCTTTTTGATATATTTAAATTTCACTTGAAAATATTCTCAAAAACTCAATATTAAGCAGAGAGAGTTTAAAGCATCCTGAAAACGTTTTGTTTGTAAAGATTATTAACAGCATTGCCTTCTGTGGGCGGGTTGGAAGATGATCCTGTGACTCAGTTGCAGATTTCTGACTCGCTCTCTCTCCTGTTGTTAAGGCAGGCAGTAAAGAAGGTGTTTGGGGTTGTTTGTTTTTTTTTTTTCTTTTGAAGCTATGTATTATTCTGTAGTTTACGTAAAAATTGAAATAAAACACTTGTTATATTTCGAGTTCAGAGTCTCATATGAGGAAATTGGAGCTTAAGAAATACTGTTATTCAGTATAATTCTGTACTTTTAATTCTTTCAGTCATGTCCAGAGCAGTTCATAAGGGATTGTCATTGGTTTTGTTTATGGAGTAACAGACAACTTACGTATGTCAAGTTGAGCTAGTCCAAATGGTTTTCCTTCTTCAGAAATATGCAAGAATGGTCAATTTTTACTTGATATCAAGTCACAAAAAATGGCATTTTGGCATTATTTTAAGTTAATGCCATTTTCAATTATGTATTTAAGATTTTTCTGAGCTACAGTTGCTAACATTCACCATTTCAGGGGAAAAATCACACCAACGCTTTCATTGGACCATTCACAGCACTGTTTCTCCAGAAAAGTGTCTTTATTCCATGATTTGGGATGAAGATCAAGGAAATCAATTAAGTAGTGGAACATACTTTTTTTTTTTACCTAAGATTTCCAACCCTCTAGCGGTTGTTAGCATGTTTTAGTTTTGGATGTGGTGACTTTCTTTTGGAGAGATTTTTTTTCTTTGTAGAGAAGAGGTGGTTTTTTGTTGTTACGACTGATGACATTTTACTGTAATAATTAACCACGTAAAATGGGTCCTATGCATCCATCTACTGTGACAATTACATGAGTGGAGATACGATGTGTCTCATGGCATCTTTTCATATTCCAGTTAAGAGTTTTCTTACTAATCTGGTGGTAATATCCCTGTGAGTAGTTGAAACAGCTTCATGGTGTTTCTTTTGAGACTGTTGTCTTTATGACTAAATATCTGATTTCTTTTTCTTTTTTTCATTTATTTTTCTAGTCCTGCATGCCATGAAAGAGGATAGCGAGAAAGTGCCAAGCTTGTTAACAGACTATATTTTAAAGGGTGAGTATGTTTCTTAGCAGGGTTTTTTTTATTATAAATTTACTTAATGCACATCCAAGGTGTGTTTGAGAAGAGTAGTCCTACAGCAGTCATGAATTATGTTGCCCTTCTATCAAACACAGCTCTCATTTATATTCTCTTCTATTTTGTCCAAGGTTTCTGAACATATAGTTCATAAATAAAATGTGTTTATTTTGTTTATGATAGTATAATATAACAAAGTATGTGGTGTATATTAGGTTAGCTGAAGGCCATCAGCAGGAACAGAGCAGTCTGTCTTACAAGGTGAAACGTGTGTAGTTAAAAACTTGCGTTGTACGGGTTTTTCAAAATCTGAATTCAAACTGCCTATGGTAATAATGGATTTGCTAGATAAAGTACTTATAGCTTCATTTTAAGTGTTACCTTCTGACCAATGGTAAAAATGATTTATTTTACATTTACTTGTTATACCTTCTTCACATTTTATTTAAAAGGTTTGTGTACTAATCATTTATTTTCCAGTCTTATACATTGATTATATTAATAGAATGTCAGACATTGAAAATCACTGCTTGCTTTAGCTTTAAGGAGTTGTTCCAAGTAGTTTCATGGTTGTTACATTACTTTTAAACATTTTTCTTCTGACTTCATTTTTGCCTAGGTCTTATTAATGTTTATGTTCTTACTTAATTCTTGAGATACAAACGGTACCGTATTCTTCAGTGTTTAAAGTTCAGCATATGCATCAAGCTCCCAACATCTGAACACACAGAGGTACAAAAGGATGATGGATGCCTTTTTATTTGCCACCCAAACGTATATTCTGTTTTGCTTCATGTTCATATGCTGCAAAGTTTTTCTCTTCTTTTAGTATCATACTCTCCATGTCTCACTATTTTTTTTCAAATACAATCATTTGACTTACCTTTAAAAATTGTATGGGGGGAGTTTTTTGTGTTTCTTACATAGACTTCTAATCACTCTCATCTTGCCGAGATTTCAAAGTACTTTCAGGTTAAAGTTGTGGATGAAATTTAGTGTGCTCTTGCTTCAGAAAATCTGAAAGGAGAGCCGTGCAGTACTTTAGAGCTCTGACAGATGCTCATTTCTAAGTTTCATGTAGGGTTGCACAACTACCACATACAATAAGAATGCAGAGATTGTTTCACCTGATTCCTTTGATTGCTCTGTTGTTTACTTACTCTTTCTGAAAATCCTCTTTATATTAGACAGATGTATTTGCTTATGACCCAAGAGCCATTTAGGCACAAGATCAAGGTTTGCTTTTTTTTTTAATGATGATGGCATTAACTTTAGTTTTGTGAAGCAGAATCTTTGACGGAAGAGGATGAACTGTTGTCAATAATTAAAGCTGTTTGCTTCTCGTCATAATACATCTGGTAGAAACTGGTTGGAATGAGTAGTGCTTTTTACAGTGTCTGCTCTTATTTTTAGATGTAGCTATCCAGAAAAGCTTTCAGATTACTAGAATACTGAGAAGAAACTGTCTGCTTAGGGAAACAGAAAAATCTTCTGCATAGAAGGCTTATAAAAGTAGATTAGCTGAACATATGACAGGATGATCTAGGAAGCTTGGTACTGAGATTCCCTCCTACCTCTGCCTTTGCATGCTCGTGACTTTAAAATCACCAGGGATGTTCTGTTACCTAGGTGTGACAATTACAAAAACATCATGCCCACATTAAATGTGTTGGATCAAACAGGTCTTCATATACAAGCACAGTTTCCTCTAAATTGTAAGACACAAATGATTGGAGTATGAAAAGTAATCACTGACTCGCATCACTCATACTGAAAGGAAAAGGTGATTTTTCCCTCAGCTGCCATGATTTCTGTGGGTCTGTTTGCACAATGGCAAGCAGTTACACAAGCTACTGAGCACAGAATTTTACTCTTCCTTTCAGTGTAGCCTTAACTAAACTTCATATTGCTATGTTTAGATTATGTTAAATATTTATAGCTCAGATGACAATGTTACATTGTAATGTAGATTTATCCTGTGGAACAGGCAAAGTCTTCCAGTTGTTTCTGAAGTTGTAATCCGTTTCTCTTCTTTTTCTGACACTAAAACTGCTGGCCTTAAGCCTCAGTGCGGCTTCACGCATGGCACAAAATATTCCCAGCCACCTGTCTATTGTCTGAAAACTATTTTTAAAGCTTGCTAAAGGGAGATTCGATGATTCTAAACAATCACTTGAAGCAACTTTCAGCTCAGCTTTTGTACCTGAAATTCCAGCCTACTCTCTGAATTTCAAAATAAAAGGAGTGACCTACTGTTTAGAGTCTGCTCTCTTCACTGGCAAGATTAAAAATGTCTTGGTAAGGTGAAAATGATTGTGAGGATTTAGGGTTTTGAATTTTTTTCCAAAAGAAACAGGAGGGTAACAAGTTCTGAACCCAGTAACAATCATCCATATGGTATAGTGATAATTGTATTCATTTTACATTTGTGTACCCTTTGATCCAGCTATTGTCTTACACTGAATGGATTACATTTCTTTTTAGTAAGCTTTAATCAAGAAATGACGTTTTGAAATGTGTGAACTATATCAACAAAGATACTTAGTTCTGTTAAAATCTGTTAATTTCTTGTTCCTTTGAGGGTCATTTTTTCCAATCTTACAACAAAAAAGCAGGCAGTAAATTAGAGGATATGCGTAGATATATGTAGGATCTCACTATGGGAGATCCCGTTAGTGTGGCATTTGTTGGCACAGGTAAAACCTTTCTAGCTCTGTATTCCATTTTACACAGCAAAGAAAAGAAAAAAAAAATCTTACAAGTAGGTCCTTAACGATTTTTTTTAAAGCAGCACTATCTTTTTATTCTGTTGTATTTAAAAGATTAGAACATGATAGTCTTATGTGGGTGTTATTGCTATCCGCAAAATTAGTAATAAGCCTGCCCAGACGTTGTTGGTTACTGTTGAAAAGTTTTTCTTCAGCTCTTGATTCTAAACAATCAGAAAAAAAGTGATTCTAACAATTGCCATAGTATTGTTGGCATAATGTAATGGGACAAACAAAAGAAGAATGCTGTGAACCTGGAAGGGTTAAGGGAACTATAAGAGTGAGTAGTAAGTGTTGAGTTAACAAGAGATCTTGCCCAATTCACTGATGTTCTGATAAAAAGACAGTGAAATAATTTTATATTTCCTCTGAATGTCATGGTGTTTTGTAGAAGTGTCACCATCTTGAATATCTTGAACTAAATGCCAAAATAATTCTGAAATTTGTGAAAGATTAAATTTGCATCATGTAGGGAGACACACGCAGACTCTCTCTGTGTGTGTTGTCTAATACTTGCTATCTTAATTCAGGAATTAATGGGTTTTGGCAAGGCAGTTTAGCCAAGAGCTGGAACATGGGACTGGAACTTGAAGGAGAGTTCTGCAACCAGATCTGCTGTCGACCTTCTCTGTTAATGTGGATCATTCTTGGACTTTTTTTCATAACCACCTAATGCTTCTGAAACGCTGGAAGTAGAAATCCTCAGAACATGGGACGTGCAAATGCAGTATAATAAAGAAGTGAAAAAGCCCAATGTAACTCAGTGCATTTCATGTTAGGAAAAAAGAAAGCTCCGTATGCATTTCTGAATAGCATTATTAGTTTTGAAATTATTTCTGGTGTTTACTTCTTTAAAGCATCCTCTTTTCCCAATTTCTGCTGCCCCCTTGTGTCCCCCAAAATGTTAAAAAATCATCATTTTGTCCACATGCTTAAGTCCCTCTTCCTAGTGATCGGTTAGTTCTCCCTGGATCTATTCCGTAGCGAGTACCTCCCCAGAAGTAAGTATCCCAAAGCCAGACTATATGCATATTCCGTGTAGAGTCTTGTACAGTGCAGTAACTTACCTTCTCTTGTTCGTGTTACTCTTGATGCAAACTAAATCATTTTCAAGGGTTTTTTTTTTTCCTTTTGTGGAGTTTTGTTTTGTTTTACTTTTCAGCGAACATTTCCATCCTGAAGTTAGTAATAATGAAAGGGACTTAGTGATTTGCTTTGCAAGTATGTTGTAGTTCTTCTCCCACCAGTGTATGATTCATATTCTGGCTTATAGATTTAGGATTAAAATAGACGGTAGCGTGAAATTGATAAGCATTTGCAATTATGCTTACATTTTCCTGAATATATTTTTAATACATTAGTATTGTTCTTTATCACTAGGGATCATGGGTGTTGGTTTCTTTTCCCAAGTAACAAGTTGTAGGATGAGAGGAAATGTCCTCAAGTTGTGCCGGGGGGGTTTAGACTGGATATTAGGGAAAAACTCTTCACTGAAGGGGTTATCAAGCTTTGGAAAAGGCTGCCCTGGGAAGTGGTTCAGTCACCATCCCTGAAGGTATTTAAAAGATGTGGCACTTAGGGACATGGTTTAGTGGTGGACTAGTGTCAGGTTAACAGCTGAGCTCAATGATCTTAAGGGTCTTTTCCAACCTAAATGGTTCTGTAATTCTATGAAGTAGAAACTGAGATTTGGAGGAGCGTGGGAAATGCATTTGCTGCCAACACTTTGAAATTCTTGATCTTAGAAATCACACTTTTGGGCTGACGCTGGCAGTTCAGTAAGCTCACTGTATTTAAATGCTGTTTGTGCGTTTCTTTCTACTGATCTTTTTTGGTGGTTTAACAAATGTAATGTGCTTTGAAAACATTGTGTTTGTTTCCATTGAAAGACCTACACAAGCAAGTAATCAGCAAAATTTTTTATGCACAAGTTAAGCTGTAAAGCAGGGAGCACGGATGGAGGTACTCTTTCATGTCTTGCAGTTGCATTGCTCTTAGGTGTCGCACCAAGAATAAGTACCATATCCTTAGAGGAAAGCATGTTTGTATTGACTATATCCATTGAATTTCTTTTTTTTTTTTTTTCTTTTTACAGAAGCATTCAGTCTTTCTTCTTGCATGTGTGATGTAATGACTTTCTGCATTATGATTTATTTGCCAAGTACAATAATGCAACAAGTAGTAGCATCTGTAATCCTTGAAGTATGCAAGTTTAGGTTGCTTTCTGAAGAAGATGCCTCTGTGCAGTCATGTTGTCTGTCTCTTCAGCCTCACAAACGCTAATTGACAATTTCAATCCCACAAGACAGAAAGAAGGGTTGTGAGAATAACTGCACTTCAAAAATACTGTAGGGAACTGCATCTAGGTAGGAGAAGGACCGAAAACTGTTTTTATTGAGTTAAAGGCTATTGGCTTTTCAAAGCTAGCATCCAGTTGGCCAGATAGTATTCACGTACTGGTGAATACACTTACAGTAGCTCCCATCAGTCTGGCGGTGTGAGGACAGAGGAACAATAATGGGGAGGACCTGCTGGGATGAAGTTCATAGTAAATTTAAAGTAGAAGCTGAGGAAGGCATGGTGGGAAGGGAAATTACCTAGTTTTGTTGTTATGAGGGTAAGGAGGAATATCTGAGGAAATCTGCTGGAAGCAAGGGTGCCTTAATTTAGCTACTTGTGGAACAAATCAATGAGATATATGGAATGTTAGCCTGTAGACATTCATAGAATCAAAACATTAGGGATAAAATGTCTGGTATCACATCTAGACTCATTATTTCAAGATTATTAGGTTTTACTTCCAGTTTTTACAAAATTTGAAGATTTAACTTCACTGGGATAATTTTTGAATATAACATACTACCAGTATGGTCCACAAACTGAATAAATCATTCTCTGTACCCCTGCAAGGTTAATTGTTTTTTTTTTTCCTAAATTTGAAAATGCATGTAAGTGTAAATAATTGTGACATCCTTAAAACATAACTATTATGTATAACAATATATAAGTATGTATTTATAGCTGAAGTAAATGCCTTTGAAATCAGATGTATCCTTACAGTAAACTGTTCTAAGATGTATTTATTGCGAAGCTTTGTGTTCTTTTCTAGCTGTCCTTAAACAGTAATTGTGACATAAAAATACAGTGCTAGAAATAATGTACCGTATGTTACTGCTGAGTAAAATGCATGAAATATGCCTAGTATTACTTTCTTCTAGGCTTTTTTCTGAACGTAGATGTCATGAAAGCAGGATCATTTTCCATCTTTCAGCTTGCCTTGCTATTTCATATCTGATGTTTCAACCTTCTAGTAAAGGCTTAAAAAACACACTTTTTTATTTCAATACAGCAAGAATTTATGCCTTATTCTGTTTTTAAATTATGCAGGTATTTCAGATAGCAAGAACATTTATTTTCTTGCCTGAAGTTTTGACTTCTTTATTTGCTTTTGTGTTGTGCTAGCACTGGTTTGAAAGCTGGATTGCTCTGAGGTTTGTGTCTTACATGTGAAACAGGAATGAGAAACATGTGAAGGACATGTCTTATCTTCCAGCTGTGTGATTCAAGTACACGCACCAGAATGAGAAAGTAGAGTTAGAATCTGAAATTGTCAGTGCATATTTTTAAAATGTAGCTGCATGCGTCACCTTTTATTTCATGTTCTGTTTTCTAATAGAACGCCTCAAAAAGCACTGTTTAAGACATGACCTTTAGTTAACTCATTTCTGGGTAATATTAGTTAAAGCTAGTGGGTTGTGTCAATTATCTTTTAAGAAGAGAATGATATCTTAATTGCCAGTTTCAATTGATTTCTAGATTTTACCTTGTTACTGATAGGATAGAATTCAGCATTTAAGTATTTTAGTATACACAATAAATTTTTATACAGGCTAACTTCACTGATGTTTGTCAAGATGTATTTGTGGTTCTTTTGCAGTTCTGTGTCCTACATGAAGAGGGCTGCCTTTCAGAATTAACCATGCTCCTTCCTGTAATGAGAAGCTTTCCATGGATATAACTCAGTATTTTTCATTTGGCACTATACCTGAACCAGTATGCATTTGCCTCCTCTGTATGTGCGTGGATTTTCTGATCCTACAGTAAGTTTTCTAGGCATGACAACTCATCCATTTTAACTTAATAGTGCAATGAACTGGAGCAGGGAACAAACATTGTACAGTTTTACTCACATTGTTCTGGCTTTTTAAAGTCTATTTTTACATTGTATAGCATGTAGTAAATCCTCCTGCACATTTTGTTGTTGGAAGGAAAAGCAAACTTTGAATAGTGTAAATAAAATAAGCCTAGTTTTAAGGAATCCATATTTAAAAACATCCTTAGTTCCTATAGCAAAGATGCAAAAAGGATCATAGTCGCGCTTGGACTAAAAGATTCAAGTGAGTTCTCCAGAAGCACTCCAGAACAGTGTTGATGGAAGTCTGCATTCGACACTTCTTTTAAACTGGTAATTTTGATTGAACTGTACAACGGTATTGTTCATACATTGAACAAATCCAGATTCTCTGATGGTTTGGCATAAATAATTGGTGTGTTAGCTATCCTTGTTATTTAACATAAACATCCAAGTAATGTAATGTTTCATATTTGTTTTTAATTATTAATGTTCATGTGGCTTAGATATTCTCCCATATTGCTGCTATAATTTTACTGGGTTTAGTATGTTTTTGATCTTAATGAAAATGCTTCAATATATAAACATTTTAAAAGGCTATATCTTTTTAAAAATACATGTACAGTTTGAAAAACTTGCACCTGGGTTCCAAGTTAGTATTATATTTAGGTGTTTGTGTTGTGTATCTTTAAATTTTACTACAAATCTCTTGTAAATTGTATGCGCTGTCTCCTCTGTGATGATGTATCTGCATTCAAACAGATGAGAATGTATTTTACAAATCTTGTAAGAAAAAAAACAAACAAACAAAAAACAACCGTACCCTATAATTTCAACAATAAATACTTGTCACAAATAATTTTGCCGGTCTTAAAGATTAGATTGAAATATAAGGAGTACTAATAAAAATAAAGGAACTATTTTCTAGGTTGAATTCCTATTGATTCTACACACAGGTTTATATACCATATATGTGAAGGCACTGGAAGATAAGGTTCCAAGAGGTAAACATGTCTTTTTTTCAAACAGGTTTTTTCCATTTAAAGTCTTCAGTCTTTTTGTAAGTTGAAGAGAAATTTGCTTCTCAATACCTTTTGTCACTTCTTTAGTACTCAATTTTATGATTGTTACCGAATAATCATTTTGATCAGTAAAACACATTCAGTTTGAAAATAGTTCTCATAATGCTTTCTCAGTATTTTTTTTTCTAAAGGCTGCAATATTTTTGTCTTTTGTGCCTTTTCAGTCACTAAAGTTTTCAGCTTAAAATTATTTCCTCCTCCCTCTCCCACTTGACCACCAATGGATACTTGACAGCCTGCTTAGGAATAAATAGATCCTCTGCGTTAAGTGTGTCATGTGAGGAAATTTTTTTTGTTGCTTTTGTTCTCCTTCATTTGTGGTTTTTCTAACAAGAAAGTTGCTGTTTATTTCTGTAGCTGTTGTGTTATGAACTCATTATGTCATGCTTGTACTATAGAGGTGCTTGATGTTGACTGTTGATGCCTGGAAATTGGCAAAGGGCATGACCCTGCTTTGCTTCATTTTTTTTTTTAAAAAAAAGATGCACGTGTTGTGAAACACACCACGTCTCCAAACGGAGACATCTCTATTCAGAGATGCTTCAGTCTACTTTTGAGGCTTGAAGTGAAAAGATGGGAAACCAACAAACCTTTTGATAAAGTTTGTGTTGTTAGGTGCAGCAAATCTTGGATGAATTAAAGTCATGAAATAATAAAAGTAGTAAAACTTGAATGAAAACACAACACTAAAGACCAGAAACAACTTCAGTGAGCTAAGCATCAGCTTGGGTATATCTTGCCCCTCATCAGACTAAATAAGATTTCATTATGAAAAGTACCTGTTTACCTTGTATATAGGATCTTGGCATTAAACAACAGCTGCCAAAGGTGGCAAGTATTATATATATACACACCTATATATGTACATAAAAAAATAGATCTCAGAATATTTGAATAAAAAGAACCATGCAAATCTGCTTTTCTGCTGAGTTCTATGTACTTCATATTCCCTATTATGCATGCTTTTATCCTTTTTCCAGATGCATTATTGAATCGAGCATTCTTTCATGGAGCTGGATTTCACTATTCTTTTTAGGTTTAGCATGCGATAGCTGTAAATGGCCGCCCAATAACAGTTGCTGACAAATACCTTAAAAGAGATTTGGTAAAAATACATTTTTACCAAAATCCATTCCACTTTTAATATGAAGACTTCTGGAAGCAAAGTCTCCTTAAAATCTTTGAATTTTAAGTTACATAAAGTTAGGTTATTTGTATCACTGGCTTTAATAGCCTTTTTTTGTTTGTTTTGTTTCCCTTTTTTTATAATCCTATGTTTTCTGCTGGGTTTCAGCTATTTCGTTTGATACAAGCTTATTCACTTGCTGACTAGAGTCAAATTTTGAGTCGGGGGCTGTCTGGACGGTATGTTAGAGGTAGTCAAGAGTCCTAGAATTATGTTTTCTTGGTTAGGGAAAGGAGCTTGAAAACAATGTCAGTTGCCTTCTGGTGAAAGATAATGATTTAGCTGAACTCTCAGCTGGTGTAGGTAATTGGCAATAAAGAACATCTGCTGTTGACTGTGCCAGGTAATTGTAGCCTTTGACTTGGAGTGGTGGTTTTATTGAAGCCGTTCACATCATTGTTGCTTCCAGGCTGGATTACCTTGGTATTCTCTCTGCACGGATGCCACTTGGCAACTGCAGCTAGCCCAGAAATGGCACTCCCTGTGCTTGGCAACAGTGTTGATAATCAAGTGTGTATCGCTGCACAGCATCCTTGACAGCAGCCACTGCCTCATTTCCAAGGGGACAATTGAAGATACAGGTTTCAGCTCTTGGAAGTTGTAGACGGTGCAGAGCCTGTGTAGCAGAAAGCCTGCCTCTCCGGCTTTGGCAGCAAAGGGCAGTGGAAATCAGCACCTTGCTTCACTTAAAACAGCACCTATCTAATTCAGTTAGGAAGGGCCTAGAAACAAAGCTTTCAAGTGAAGCGTTCTCAGCTCTGATGTACCCAAGCGTGAACTTACTGACTCATCTCATCATCCTGCAAAGTATCTCTTTCTTTGGGGTGATGGGGCTGCATTGTAACAGTAACAGAATCCATGTGGGTTTAGAACTATTTTGTGATTCAGATATTAATCCTAACTTTTAAAACTTCTCATGAACCTGCAAGTTATCCCTGGATATAAAGTCACTCCAGAAACCGTAAAAACTTTGTCATCCAGCAAAATGAAATCTCAGAACAAAATGTATCTCTCTTGAATCATGCTGGATAAATTTAGTGTTCCGCTTCTCTTGCGGTGCACAGCAGTGTTTATTTTAAGCTTAAAAAGAAACTCTCTGATTATCATATGGGAAATCTACCTGTCCTAACGCTAAGATAATACAATTTCTTTTCAAGATGTCTAGAACTTTGCAGGTAGCAGTGAGTGCTAGGAGGGTTTTATAGGGCCCATCTAATGATGTAGAAGTGCTAGATACCTTACTTGCAGAGAGTTTCTTATCACTGAAGAACTGGAAGGAATGGTTTCGTTTTTTAAGTGCTTTATCCTAGCTGGTGAAATGAAGTGTCTTGTTCCCATGCTCACCTTCTTTTGATCAGGGCCTAACTCAAGACTTCTTGCCCTTTTGGTGAATGGCTTTCTGGATTAGCTGATCAGTGTCCAGTCGTAACAATGATTGTTGAAGAAACTGTATGAACTGCAAGAACTAATTACTCAATTTTATCACTCTGTTTTGTTTTTCTCTCCGTTATAATCTGGAAATGTTAGATAGAAGCCTCTCTTTGCACTGAATGCTGATTTAAATAGAGCTCAAATTTTGTTGTTCATTTTCCAGCCTGTCTTTGTGTTTGGGTTTTATGTTAACTTTATGTAATAAATATTAATTTTAATTTTCCATAGCATTGCATGCAAATTTATGAATTCAAATACATGTTTCTTGGAAACAACATGTTATAACTTAGGCTGAATGCAATGGGATGAAACACTGAGCAAAGAAGGTAAAGTGCTTGAATTTTGTCAATCGGGAAAATATTTGTGTAGAATGACCCAGTTTTTTCAAAACTATGAAAACTAAATTCTGATTCTTGATCTGTTCCTGTCAATATGCAATCCTTCATAGTTCTATGACTTGATGATATTCAGGGGACTGACTAATTCGAAGAAAAGAATCCAGATTTTCCCACTGATTGCATTTTTGGCCTTCAGGAATATTCCATTGCCCAACTCAAGCAAGCTGGCGTACAGGAAGCCTTTCAAATGGAATGGCAGTGTTGCTGTTAAAATGTCAGTTCATTTTTATCTGTAGACAAATGATTGCTTCCAGGAATCTTTCTCCTTATGCTTGTATTGCCTTCACAGGAAACCTAATTGTGCAAAGTAAGCCCTCTATAGATCACGCCGCTTATCTGCATATTTTGGAATCTGGTGTTGGATCATGAATTGTTTCATCATGAAAAAACATCCCCGCGGTATTGCCTGCATTCACTTTTTTCTAACCTGAGAGATAGAAGTTGTCCTTGAGATAAATTTGAAAAAGACAAATGCAGAACCTCTCTCACTTTCCGTTCCAGAAAAAGTTGATACTGTCTGCTAGCAATAGCATGAAAATAGTTGAGTAGAGAGCTGCTTCCTCCTCTGTGCATCTGTCATTGATGCGTGGAGGGAGCAGTCATAATCAGCCAGATCTAAACCTCACTGTCACCAGAACCACTGAGCTTTTGCCTAAAATTGAATGATTGCTTCCTGTAAATGCATACCCGAGATCATAAAAGATTAAGCCCTAGAAGGCTTTGCTTTGCATTTGGTGCAGTGAGTGATCCCCCTGTGAACGTTCCGGACACTGAAGCACAACATGGCACTGCGGTTGCCTATTATGCCGAACAGCACAGGAGCGAGCTGTGCCACAGTACCTTCAGCTGGTACTGAAGGAGGGTCTTGCAGAACCACTGCACTTTACAGTGGTGACAGCTTCAAGTGGATGGGGCCCTTGCCATCCTTAAGATCTCTGAAGGGCATTTCAGCCATGAGAGATGAACTGCGAGGCCTTTTTTCCTGTTTCGGTAGACATTGCTTTTCCAGTGCCTCATTACATTTTTGTACTGCTCTGAGCTGATTTAGGAAGTTGGAGTTAAGTATGACTTTGCTGGCTTAGAATGGTTAAGTGTTGAAATTTGGGGTAAAAATCGAGTAAAATCTTACAGTCTTCAGGGTAATTTTAAGAGTTCTGTATCTAATCATGCATGTTTGGATTAGCAAACTATTAACGGTCATTCTTTATCATGTACCATTTGACATAAAGTAAAAGTGACGTTTTGAAATGTTGATCAACAGCTCTGTTGGCAGCCTACAGACAATTCTGCGCTCTTACAAATGGCACCCAGAACAAAGTTTACCTATGTATAGCCATAATTTTTTTCAAAGAAAAGCTCAGTGTTTTGAAAAGTATTTAAATAAACAAGTATATGAAGAACACAGAATGGTTTTCAATGGACTTTCCATTAGTATTATCCCTAAACAATTCACAAGCATGTTTCAGTAGCTAGAGCAGTACCAGGAACAAGAGAGGAGAACGTACCATGGAGACCATACCTTTAGCATTCTCTTGTAGAAACTTTATTCCCTGGAACTGAGAAACAGGTCCCTTCTTACAGCTGAAAGCAATCACAGAGTTGAGACATCACAAGGTGTTGGAAGATCAGGAGACAGATACGTTCTTTGGCACTGTGGAAGAGCTCAGGAGCTCTGATCGGGAGATCAGCCGAGGGTGGCTTTACTTCACAAGGTAAGACCAGATACTCAGTGTTACTGATAGCAGTGACTTACTGACTCGAGAGATGAAACAGCAGGACCAACTGGAAGGTCTTCATTGCGTCCTTCTGGCCTGTGTTTCCTGGGCAGGGCTGAGTCCTACAGTGGCCAGCTTTCCCTGTGTCTGTCCATGTTCCTTTCCAGGTGGCCTTTCCTGCCCCTTTCTTGTGCTCCTTGCCATGTGTGTTCCTCCTCATTTGCCTGAGGCTGCTTTTGTGGTAACCCTTGCTCCATGCCTCAGTAAGAGGAATGTGATGGGCCTACATCATCCTCCAAACCAATGTTTTTTTCTTTTCCCCCTTTCCTAGCCTGGTGGCTCTTCATTTGTTTTACCAGCTGTAAGCCCTTTCTCCCAAACTATTCCCCCATGGAACATAAGGAGTTAAGACTTGTATCTTTGAAGAGGGGAAACTCGTGAGGGAACTGGGCGTTCGGGAAATTGTGTCTGAGTAAGCAAAGCAGCATCTCGGAAACGGAGTAAGTATGTGTTGGTGGGTGTTGACAACACTGAGGGCAAACAAGGAGCTGCAGAGCTGGCTGGCTGGGGTGGGCTCTTGCACAGAGAAGCACTGTCAGAGCCCAGAAGTCAGCCGCTGACGCAGGGGTGTGAGGCTGATGGGTAGAAACAGTCTGGCTACTGCAAGTTACTACGTACTGAGCCCAGAAGAAGGGAAGAGGCTGTTGAGAAGGAGCAGGTCTGGGTGAAAGAGAGGAGGTTGTCGGTGCATGACTCAGAAAGTGAGAGTGAGTGTCCTGGGAGACTGAAAGTCCCATTTTGTCTGTGTTGGTGTAAGTTGGTTTGCGGAGGCTGTTATGGTCTGGTTCTCAGCTGGGTATAGAGAGACTCTGCTGTTTTTCTGCCTGCTCTGTCATCATGTGCTAAGGGGAAAACAAAGCTGGTCTGCTTGTGCATCTGTGCACCATCCTGCTGTGGTCTGTAATGGCTTCTCATCGTCTTTGCACAGAGTTCACAGTTCAGAGATGACGCATGTCATATCAATCTTTCAAGTGCCTACCTGTCCTTTAGGTTAACAGTCTGGCTGAATGCCTGTTCTACTGAGGGCAGCACAGGTGAAGTTAGTAGGAGGTAAGTGATATTTACACTGCTGTGAATTGGAATTGGACCCCCATAGAACATAGTATCTGCGGGGTGGAAGAGACTCTGCCCTCACTCTTTGAAATGGGAGCATTTACAATCTAGCATCAAAGGCAGGTTTGGTACAGGTGACCTTGGTGCTTGTGAATTGTTCCTGGTGGTGTCTGGGGCTTGTGTTCTCGAAGAGTGGGAGCACGCCTAGTTGCAGGATGCACGGGAGTCCTGCAAAGGTTACTAAATACTGTTGTGAATCCTTCAGTGTGTTGCTTTGTGGTTTCTTCAACAAGTGGATGCAATTTTGCCTGCGAGGGACACATGAGTGTGGAGAGTGTCTTGCTAAAGGAGACTGGGTGACTAGGTGCAAAGTCTTCTGGGGTCCAATCTCTCCCAGGCTCCATTCCAAGGACACAACACAGCCTGCTGTAGGACACAGCAGCCTTGCAAAGGTGTCCTGGTTTGAGGGTACCAGCTAGTTTTCAGTCCCTGTGAAGTTTTTGGTTCTCTAACAAGAATACAGTTCTGGAAGTCTGGGTCTCAGTTGTGGCCATGTTTGTCAGGGCCTGCAGAGTCTCAGGCCTCTTGAAGACTCTCTCCTTCTCTCTGTTCCAGTCAGGTTTCAGGTGTCTCAGCCCCACATCATGTTTAGTCTTGGCCAAGGCTGAGATTTAAGTGCCATACCTCAACAGTTCTGGTCTTTTCTGCAAATGGTAGCTTCTCCAGGACTGCGTGATCACCACACTGTTTCAGGGGCTTCAAGTTTTGTTCAGGCTGGGATCTCTTAAGTCATCAGTTTGTCTGTTTCTGAAGTCTCCAGCTCATTTGGAGTTAAAAATCATGTTGCTGTCAGTCTGCAAGTTCTCACGTGTGTTTCCAGGTGCCTGGGTCTCACAGCCATGCTATAGAAAACTCTATTTCTCCCCCAAAAGACTAAAACTGGGAACAAGGTGTGAGAAGTAGATTGTTGGAAAGTAACAGCCCATTGATCATCCACTGATTTATTTATGTTCTCCCCCATCCCACCCCACCGTTAGATTCAGTGTTAGGAATGGTGCTATTCTGTTGTGTTTGGATGCCGTCTTAGCAGAACGCTCATGTTACTTGAGCCATCTGATGGCTTTTCCAGTTGAGGACACCAGCAGAGTTACCATCAGAAACAGGGAGAACCTTATATTTATGTTCAGTCTGGAATTGGCAGTATGATATGCTTAGGGTTAGAGCCGAGTTAGAGCTGGGTTAGGGTTAGCATCCTGTCTGGAGTTAGACCACTGAATACTGCAGTATCTCTCCATTTAAACGGGGGACATAAGCCCCTTCTCATCTTGTCCTTATTTTCTGCTTAGGACACTCATTTCTGCTAGAATCGCCGTAATGGCCCATGGTTTTCTAAGATCTGAAGGTTGCTGCTTACAGACGACTAGCTTTCCTTCTGTGGCATTTGAGAATAATATGCGTTACTAAGAGTTCTTTCTAAAAGGACACCGTTAAATGAATATTTTTTTCTCTGGCAAGTGTCAGTCTGAAATACATGTGCGTGCCACAGGATGGCAGCAATCGGTCACCTTTGAAGCATCCTCTTTCAGTTGGAGTGTTACATTTCGAGATGAAGTCCAAAGATAAGCTATTCACACTGGGTCACTCTGTGAAAATGATATGACAAACACAGGAAAGCCATTGTGTATTCTTATTCATTATTAATGGCAACCATGCTTTACAAAGTTTATTGCAATATGATAATTTGCTTTGCTACAAAAGCTGGCCCAGGGGATGCGCTCTGAATACCTTATCATATAGTAGTTTGTATGGGAGTTCATTATTTGGGGGATTAAATACTGAGGGTGAGGTATGTCATCTCTTTTTAATGCTCCCCAGTGAGTACCTATTTAATTCTTACCAAAATCTGAGGGGGTTCCACCTTTAGGCCTGGGTTTCCAGTGCCTAAGGTCATCTAAATGATCCATCACTGCAGTGTTACGGGGTCGCTGCAGTGTGATGCCCAGCTGTGGTATACCTTCAGCTTCCCTGGAATTCAGTACCTGTTTGACGGCATTCAGTGCCTGGAGGCACTCATTAGCATTTTAATGTTTATGTACATCTACTAACAGCTGGTTTGCTGTCATCTCATCTGAAACAATACATTAATTTTTACGCCCAGGCTTCTTTTAAGTCGCTTGTAGTGGTTCCTGGTTGGTTCTGTGGTCAGTGTCATCAGCTATGATCAGTGACCTGCCCCAGGACTGGCTGGTAAAAGCACTGTATTCAGTGAGACTCTATGTGGAAGCTGAAGGGGATTGATAGCCTTTACTGTCTAAAGGATTTGGTGAAATTAAATTGTTCGTTGAAAGTCCTACTTTGTGAAAGCTGAGCCTTTTTGTTAGAAAATACAATGTTAAAAATCAAAAAGTGCAGGGGTAAAAGAGGATTTGTAGCCAGCGAGCTCTCTGCCCTTGCAGACAGGGTGTCCTGCTGCCTCCAGCCGGGGATCCGCGTCTCCGACTCCACCACTGCAGGTGTGCACCCCAGCGCTGGAGTGCAGGGCCAGTCTCTCTCCCCCCAAGACTAATAAGGTTTACAAATTTAAGTCACGCTAATTAGGATGGTGCTGCTAAGAGGCTGCATTTGGGCCACTCTCAGAACCAATGGGGGAAATAGCTTCAGCCCTCTCTTCTTACCAGCGTGGGTAACTGCACTGAGTCACAGGTTAGCTCAGTTGCCTCTCTTGGTCAGGGGTTGTGTTCATAAGTCTCCCTTTTTCACTTGTTTTTTCATCCTTTAACTTGGAATATTTGGCAGGTGTCTCAGGTGCAGCCCCTCCGTGTGGGGTCAGAAAGGCAGGACATGTGTCAGTGGGGCACTGCGCAGGAGGCAGGAGTGTGCAACACACATGGCACGCCTGAGATGAAGCAGCCACAGCTGGGAACCACAAAACGGGGAGATGTGTCCTCTGGGGGGAAGGAGGCTACCTGACGCCTAGGGAGCACCAGAGACCAGAAACTCTCCCAAGAGGACATAAAAACAGGGGTGAGGCAGTCAGCGTGGTGGCTGACATGAATGAAAGGGGCTGTGAGGAAGACAAGTGACAGAGAGAAAGCCCTGGACTGCAGGGGACCAGACTTGGGCTCCTTCAGGCAGCTTGTAGGTGGGATCCTCAGCTTCGCAACGACAGAAATAGCAAAGTAGAAAAGTAACATGAAGGAAAATCTCAGCCTCACAATGAGCAAAAAAAGGATGCTATAAAGTTCAAGTGTCTTGGTAATAGAATAAGCTTGTATGACTCAGTCTGGAGAGCCTAGTACCAGACAAGACAGGAGGCTCTCAAAGCTGTTAATAGCACTCTGGCAGGCAGACTTTCCTGGCTGCCTCTGCTAGCCCACATAGCAATGTATTAATTGCTGTTCTGGAGTAGTCCACCAAAAAATATGTTTGGTTTTGTCCATTTTTTCCCCTGTACAGATGATGGAAAGTGTCCTGAGTGTCTTTGCCCAGCTGTTTGACGTCATGTCCCTTTGGAGTCTGAGAAGTCGTTTTCAGCATTTGAAGGAAAATATCCTAAGACTGCATAATACTGGGGTCACACATTTTTATATCACAGAGGTGGATATATATCACAGAGGCTGTGCCAGAAGTAGTACTGAGAGAAGAAGAGCTTCTTCACTGTAGAACCATTTTCCCCATGGTGTGGGAGACAGACTTTTTCCCAGCGTCGGCTGTGTGTGGTGGGGGTAGGTTGGGGCACATCCCTGTATATAAAGTGAAAGCATACTATCAGGTGACTGGCGTGGAGGTGCTTGGCATCAGAAAACAAAACCCAATGTGGTAAACCCTGAGGGGGGATAGAAAAGGCATGCATAGCCCAGATCTACCATCATTGAAGGTGTCAGACCAGAAGATCAAGGACCTGTTTATCAAATCATACTTCCTCCTTACCGCTGAGATTTTAGCAAGTGTATATAAGGAGAGGCAACAACTGAGTCATTGGCAAGTTCTGTATGATCTTACATGGGGCACAGATTTAGGTTATAGATTTAAAGATTTAGGAGGATAATTCGGAATTAGATGTTTTCAGTCAGAGCTCTCCACTCATTCCTGCAGTGCCCGTGCAGGTTCCTGAGCTGTGTACTGTGTCGCAGGGATGGCGTTGAGAAAGCATCTGAAAGATGCTTTCCCTCTGCTGTTTGCACAGGTCAGAAGATTTTAATTCTTGGCTAACGGCTGGTTGCAGTCTTTGTATTCATCCATTCTCAGCCTCCTGCTGGCAGCGGCTTTTCTTCCCGGAAACCCCAAACAGGGTGAAAAATCTAGCATTTCTGCAGAGCGCCGTCTCGGCTGCTGTGCTTTGAATGACTTGCCTGGCTGTTTTGCTGCACGGAGAGAAGGACCCTCTTAGAGAACAGAGGCATGACCTTCTGTCCATGACCGATTGCTATCATTTTTATGAGTTTGTCTCTGTCACTTGGAATAACCTGGATGTCTTTCAGTGTGGTTTTATCTTGCCCCAAGTGGAAGTGAACGCTGCTTTATCAACAGCGTTTTCAAATCAAGAATTATGCTATGAGGAAAAGCATTTGGCCAGCTCTTTCAAGGATTCCCTGTGGTGGTGCATTTTCTTTTTATAACTGATCAAGCTAAAACCCGGAACGTGTTTGGGTGTAGCCGTAATGTGATGGTATGACGTGATACCATCACATCTCTCTGCCCAGAGAGGTGGTGGAGTCTCCATCTCTGGAGACATTCAAAACCCGCCTGGACGCGTTCCTGTGTAACCTGCTCTAAGGTGACCCTGCTCTGGCCAGGGGGGTTGGACTAGATGATCTCCAGAGGTCCCTTCCAACCCTATGATTCTATGATAAGCAAAATTCAATATTTTATTTATGGGGACAGAAAGTAAATTTGAAGGTGACATAAATTCTTCAGTCCTGCCCTACAGGCTGCTGGGGTTTTGCCATCCTGACCCAGCTCTTGTAGCTGTGAGTATCAACCTGGCCCACCAAATACAAGGATGTATACATGTATAAAGGCACCGTTTTTGTAATCCAGTTTATATCTCTAAAATACTGTCCTGACTCATGGTTAATTACTTGCTTAAAGATGACTTTGAGAGATCTAATGCATGCTCCAAGTGCAGCACATGCCAATATGCTCTCTCTGGGGAGCATAGTAATGGGGCACAGCTGGCTGTCCACGTTTTTCAACCTCTACACACAGAAGACATACTGAGTTTAATGCACAAACACAGATTTTTTTTGAGCAGTGCGTGCAGATGTGTTTTGAAGGGGTATGGTGACAGAACAGCTACAAAAAGGTATGGAAAGATAGGGGGGGTGCATGTCTTTTACTCAAGGAATAAAAGCTTTCAATTTGGGAGAAGAATAGTAGTATGGATAGCCACAGTATGGATAGCTCTACTGGCTCCTCTTTCCCACCAGGCTGGTAAAGGATCAGTTCTTGTAGCCTTTTGAAAAAAAACTCTCAATTCTCCTTCTCGAACAACAGAATGTTACTGAAAATGTTACAAGAAAGCAGATACAGTTGATCTCTGACCTAGTATTAGGAAAGATCCCTAAAACTCACCACAGGTGCAAACAAGGCTCAGATCACTCAGCTGATGCGTGACTGAGCCCTGAGCTTGGCAGGGATCTTTTGGGTTTGCGTGGGCAAATAAAATGCCCTTTGTGGAAAGCCTTGGCACCCTAATGGTGAAAAGTGCTGTTCAAATTTTAGGCTTTATTTTTCCAGTTTGCATTGGTAAAGTGACTCGAGGACTGGCTGACAGCATTTTGAAAGCTCACTTTCTGTGCATCTATGAACAGTGATGGTCTCTGTTTTCCCCTCAGCAGATGCAGCCCTGGCTGACCTGCGCGAAGGATTATGAGCAAAAGTGGGCGACGTGGTGCAGTGCCTGACTCCTCAGCCGTGTTGTCAAGCTGCGTGGTTTTGATGTGAGTAGCTGCTCACCTCCTCTGACCTCATTTGGCAGCGTGTGCTCTTGCCCAAATAAGCAGCCCATTTACTTATACACCAAGCAAACAGCCCTGAGAAGCCGACGCTGCTCCTTTTGAAGTGCTGAAGAACTTTGCCATTCATTTGCAAGATCAGAGAGGCTGTATTATTCAGGCAAGCCGCCCTGAAATCCCTGATGGAGTTGTTTGCTCCTGTTTCTTCTCTGAGAAGTCATCCACTTCCATCCTTTCCCTAAAGAGCTGTCGGAACAGAGTCCCTTCAAACAGTACCGGTGGTTTAAAAATTTCCAGGGAAAGAGGAGACATTATTTTCTCTTCCGTAGCGCTTGTGTTGTGCTGAGTCTTTTTCTCTTGTAGGAATGATAACTTTACTCAGGCACTCAGTCACATGGAAAAGCTGGTTTTAGCCCTGTATGGTTCTTCAGCAGAGGCTACTGATGCCTATTACCTATCCTAAACAAGGCCCTGGCAAAGTAATATGAGAAATTCTCAGATGACATTGTTGTCAGCCTTTGGATTTGAAGTTGTAGTGTAAATATCCTTTTGTTAAGTAGGCCAACTTAGAAATGTGAAATGCTTGAAAGTTTAAAAAATAAGGTGTATTTTTGTCTTTAGATGTGTCTTCCATCAGTGTTTACCATGAGAAATGCTGGCATCTGTAGCCTTTCTGTGTACCACCGTGGCATCTTTAAGATTGCTGAGATGATGGTGTCTCTGTCTTCTGTAAAACTGTTGACCCGAAGCTTGTGGTGAAGGACAGAGACAGATACCACTATTGCCTTTTCTTAGTGTCCTTTTAACAGAAGAGGTTAGGAAAGCACGTTGGTAACTCTCAGTTGGCATTATTAAAGGCTGAGAAAGCTTTTCCTGAAATCTTTTGCAATTCAAATGTCTGAAACTACTTGTTCTGTGTTGCAGGTGGTTGGGACTGGCATATAGCATCAAATCTGCCAAGGAGGGGCAGGCTGATGCAGTGATGGCACATATGGGTTTTTTTGGGGTTTTGTGGTGGGTTTTTTTGTTTGTTTGTTTTTGTTTTTTTTTTTTAGTAAACGATGCTGAAAAGCTGTCAGCTTCAAAAAAACCCCAATGAAGTAAGAGAATTTTTGTACAAATCCCAGTACAGCTGATTGTGGTTTATCTATAAGGTACCTATAGTGCTTCCAAAATATTCTTAGGCGGACATAGGGAAGCCTAAACCCTAAAGTTTGACAGAGTTTTCTGACATTACAAAATATACAGGGATTGTGACATTTTTCACTTTTTTTTTTTCCCGTCTTGTTTCAAATGAACATGAGTCTTGTCTTTAGTAAATAAAAGTTTAATGAGTTAAAGTTTCTTCTGTAAAATCCCACTTCCTATATGGATGTGTGACCCTTTCCTCTCTAATAGAGTGTGTATACTTTAATTTTAGTTATAAATACTGTATATACAGTATATTGGCAGAAAGCTGTCTGCTATAAAATGCCAGCCTAAATTGTGAGTCAGAATGGAGTCCCTGCACAAAACACTTGTATTCTGTAACATAATGATGCCTCTGTTAAAACTGTTAATGTGAGGAAATAATATCTGTGATAAAACTCAAGTTCATTACTGCATGGCCTAGATACCTAGGAATTCCTTTGGCAGTCCCCTAAAAGAGCCAGTAGGTAGCTAGTAGTAGTCCAAACCTCAGTTTGCTTTTCCAGAAATTGCAGTCCTGATTCCTTCCCCAAGTTTGGAAGAGAAACTGAAGTGGCTTTTCCATAAATAGGCATCCCACTAACTTTCCAGAACATGGACATTAATGTTATATTCCTATATCCTGTTCAACAAGGGACCTTTACAATTGTGTAAGTGAGAGTACAATGCTTGGGTCTTTTTTTAATATATTTTTGATATATGGAAAAGTACTATCCTGAAGTAAAATAGTTCATGTAATGGGAAGGACTTTTCTATTTTCCTCTTTCTTGGTAACTTAGACATAAAGGCTTGTGAGTGCTTGTATTTGAATGTATGACTCATTTCTCATTTGAGAAAAATAAAGGGGTAACATTTGATGGTAAGGAACAATGTGTAGGAAGTAAGGAGAAGTGTATGTTTCTCAATAAAAACCTTATACTTCTGACTTGATTATGTATTGTTATATAGCTTGTGGGGAGTTCTCTCGCCACTTGTAACTGTTTCCAAGCTCTAATCCCATTTAGGGCAGTGAATTTCTTGGTACTCTGGAAATGTCCGTTAGTCCTGTTAGCCCATGAGATGTGCAGGAGCATGAACTAGATACCAGAAGAAAGAACATCTTTCCTCTTCAGCCTCCTGGAGGATGCATTCTTTCTGATTTCCAACTACAGAAAAAACAGTAACA
This sequence comes from Dromas ardeola, assembly GCA_013398915.1. Classification (NCBI taxonomy): domain Eukaryota; kingdom Metazoa; phylum Chordata; class Aves; order Charadriiformes; family Dromadidae; genus Dromas; species Dromas ardeola. Next base: position 751,791 of record VYZM01015664.1, on the reverse strand, counting down.
GTATCACAGAAATTCAGAAAAGGTAAGAGGAGAAGAAACCAGCACGTCTAGGATTCCTCTGTTATAGCAGTCTCTTAGACTGGTCATTGTTACGAGACACTTCTGTTATCAGATCCCACACCTGCTGGAACACTACTATTAAGGACTTCACGGGAGTCTGTGGTATATAGTTTATAATAGCAAGTGGCACCTGGAAACAATTAAGTGGATTCAGCCGCCGGAAGCATAATACCAGGTTAAGATTATTTATGTTTTCAGTGATTTCCTCCTCCTGTGTTGTATTCTCTTAATCTAGGATTAAATTCTAATTGTGGCTAAGTCTTTGGAAAGCTCATCAATTTAAATGGAAGTTTTAGGAAGCCAACATATCTGAGGTTTGAATGGCAAGTTGTGGGGTGTGAATCTTACTGCCTTGTAATTTCTGGACATTTTGTGCAAGGCAAGCACAAATTAAATAAAAGGAATGAAGATAAAATCCTCGCATGCTCTGTTCTCAAACATGATGTCAAAGGCGATGGAATGAAAGCACAGTGCCTTGGGGTTTGCTCTCATTTATGCTGCCTGCACACAGCCTCATATGAACACGTTAAGATAAAAGTCTGTGTTGTTTTGTTAGTTCGGATGTTGGGCTGAGCACGTAAAGCAAAAGCATCTTCAAAAAGGAAACCCACACTTTTTTCAAAGTGGTCAGAATCAATCTGGGCGTAATTTGACACAGGAGAAGAATAGATGGAGTTAAGCAGGAGATTTGCTTTGTTCTATAAGTTTGATACGAATGAATAAAACTTCACTGAAGCCAATCCAGCTACTGCCTGATGTGTGTAACCTGTAGCTCCATAAATACAGTCATTGCTATTGCTAGCTACATGCCACAGGCTATGTACTAACATTGCAGTATTAAGGCATGTCAGGGTTGCTTTGCCTCAAATTGCCTTGGCCTGCCTGGAACTTTATTTTAGCTGGCTTAGCTGTGACAGCAATTTCTTTTAATTATCAGGTGACTATTTCCTGATGTGTTTTACTTGGTTTCTGTAATCGTGGGATATAACCACAATTCTTGTACAGCCAGGAGCAGCAAGTTAGTTATTCTGTGTAGAATGAAATATTTATGACACCCTTTTAATGTTGCAATGTAGGAGAATATAAGTCTGGCCTGGCAGTGGAGGGCTTGCCCGTGGCAACCCAGGTGCAGGGGAGAGGAGTGCAGGCATGGGGGGGATAAGAGGGCACAGGATGTCAGTCCAGGGCTATGAACAGCTCAGCAGCAAACAGTTACATGTAAACTTGGGCGCAGGGCAAAGCCATCTTACAGGTAAGAAGTATACGACATAAGTAAGATGATCTTTATATACATTCAGACATAAGGTGGAGTTGCAGACCAAATCAAAAAGCACGGTCTAAAGCATGAAAGGAAGTTTACAAGAATAGCCCCAAGCGGACCTTAGAAAGAGAAGGAAGAAATCAGCAGCTTCAACATCATGCTTAGAAGAGGGAGAAACCTCTACCACCAACAACATAGTCCTCTCGGCAAAAACCTAGGAAAACTGGTGATTCCCTGTAACCATTCCCTCCCCCTGACTGAAGCCAACAACCCAAAGACTTCAAGAGAAAGAGTGGAAGGGTAAGTATGACACCAGGGAGAAGGGTAAATGCTAAGAAGTGTGTATTGTACTGAATTATTATTGAGACTTTTTCCCATGTTAGTATTCTTTATTTCTCTTCTTCTGTCATAAATTAAATATGTTTTGAGATGTTTTATGTTTCCCTTTTTTCTCTCCTGGATAATTCCCTAATTTGCTGAATTTGCAATAGCTTGCTTACTCCCTAGAATGCAACTTTAAAATTCTTCTGACATTAAAGTCCTGCTAATACATGAAATGCTGGGGTGTTTGTTCTGCCTTTTCTGCAGAGAGTGATTTCTTCACATGAGTCAAAGTGACAGTTGATTTGGTGCACCTGCCTCTTCTAGTGTACTTTGGAGTTTGGTAAGCAGAAAAAAAAAACCAGTATATTTTGCCTTTTTGAAACAACACCTAAGGAATTAATTTCACTTCCTAAAAAAAATAAAAATGCTTGTTCACAATAATTTGTAATAAAATGTCATTTACTATTAGCAACCAGCGAGCATGGTCTGTATTGAACCTATCTGACTGTGAAGGGTGGCTTGGGTTTTGATTCTGTTTGCAAGTGGTAGCATCTTCTTCAGTTTGCATGGTTCACAATATTTGCGATGCCTGTAAATTCTGCATGAGACTGCAGGCATGTGATACGAGGCAAGCCCATATTTGGGGAAAAATTATGCTCTAGCTGGGCTCCCCTCTCAACTGGAGCACTGAAGTGCTGCTGCAACACAGACAGTAGAAGTGCCCCAGCGACAGAACACCGTCAGCCACTGCACTGAAGGAGGTTTGTTTAAACCTGCTGCTATAATGAGCTCACCAAGGATGACTGGGAGGCTTTTAAAGCTAAAAAGCCAAGTTTTGCTAGAGCAGGAACTACGATAACATTTTTTTAATACAAAAAAAAATAAAATCATCGTAACTCATGAAGAGAAGTCGGAAATAAAAGTGCTCAAATCTTGAACCCCCCCAATTCACAGAGAGGCTCCTGCCTGCCAACCAAATTTCCACTTTTTCTTACAGGTTGCCAAGAGTTCCTGGTCGCCTCTCTTCCTTAGGAAATTCTTTCTATCATCTCAGAGCAGGACTTCCCGCTCTTCACTGCGATCTCTCGTGAGCTGATTCAGCTGCCCAGAGGATTTTGGTTTACTTTAGCATCACCGCACCTACTCAGTGTAAGTTCAGCTCAGAGCAGGGAGTTTGAGTAACACAAAGCCTCAGCCACCTAATCTGCACAGGACAGTTTTCCCTTCTCCTGAATCTTTCAATATGAAAGTAGCATATATTTGAAGCTGCAAGATAGTCTGTTTTCATCAATCTAAACAGTGTTCCCTGAGAAATTGTTAATTTCAGACTGTATATTACAGTAATAAGTGCTAACCAAGCACTTCTTTCTGACAGGTAATTTTCTAGATCTGTGGCAAGCTACAGAACACAATTCCTCAGGGAAACATTAGCTTTCAAGATTGACGAGAATAAGAGTAAAGTGTGAAGCAGAGTAGGCTAAACTCCATTAAAATCATGGCAGAAGCATGGATTTTACAATATATTAATTATATGATGTAATAATTTTCTTAAACTGAATTTGGCAAGTAACCTAACACGGGAGCTGAAGTGTGGTTTGGACATTCAACTAGAGAATCATAGAATCGTAGAATTGTCAGGGTTGGAAGGGACCTTAAAGATCATCTAGTTCCAACCACCCTGCCATGGGCAGGGACACCTCCCACTAGATCAGGTTGCTCAGAACCCCATCCAGCCTGGCCTTGAACACTTCCAGGGATGGGGCTTCCACCACCTCTCTGGGCAACCTGGGCCAGTGTCTCACCACCCTCATGGTGAAGAACTTCCTAATGTCCATTCTGAATCGATCCATCTTTAGTTTTAATCCATTCCCTCTAGTCCTACCATTACCTGCCATCCTAAAAAGTCCCTCACCAGCTTTCTTGTAGGCCCCCTTAAGATACTGGTAGGCCACACAAAGGTCTCCTCAGAGCCTTCTTTTCTCCAGGCTGAACAACCTCAACTGTCTCAGTCTGTCTTCACAGGAGAGGTGCTCCAGCCCTCTGATCATCCTC
>VYZM01015664.1:634306-747614 GCA_013398915.1 Dromas ardeola | reverse complement strand
CCAGTACTGATCCTTGAGGGACTCCACTTGTCACTGGCCTCCACTTGGACATGGACCCATTGACAGCCACTCTTTGGGTGCGGCTGTCAAGCCAGTTCTTTATCCACTGAATTGTCCATCCATCAAACCCATATTTTATCAGCCTGGAGACCAGGATGTCATGCAGGACAGTGTCAAAGGCTTTGCTCAGGTCCAGGTAAATGACGTCAGTTGCTCTCCCCTTGTCTATTGATGTTGTGACCTTCTCATAGAAGGCTACCAGGTTTTTCAGGCATGATTTGCCCTTGGTGAAGCCGTGTTGATTGTACCCAATCACCTCTTCGTTATTCTTCTGCCTCAGCAGTGCCTCCAGGAGGATCTGCTCCATAAACTTACCAGGCACGGAGGTGAGACTGACTGGCCTATAGTTCCCTGGTTCATCCTTCTTTCCCTTTTTGAAAATGGGGGTTATGTTTTCATGCTAAAACATCACAGCAAGGGAACATTCTGGGGTTAAACGGGCATGTTTTGAAACATAAATTGTTGAGCACGTTTCACGTTATGATCACTCTTCAATTTAAATCTTTCAGATGTGTTTTTCTCTTATAAAATTGGAGGTTGCTATGTTACCAGCAGTTGAACCTCAGCAACGAAAGGGCAGATTCAGGTCTGCTTTCTTACAGGTAAGCTATTCCAAGTGTCGTGCACCTAGCACAATCATTCCCGGTCATCCATTGGCATGTTTTAAGCATTACTGACCTGATATGTTTACAGGATTTTTTTTTCTTTGAATTCAGTGGGTGTTAGGAAAGACCCTGTGCCAGTCATATCAACAAGTCTATTTTCATGGAAGCGGTGAACAAATACATGATCTGATTTTGGAAAAATCATGTTACTGATATGAAGTGCATTTTCTGGCTACCTCAATGACATCCATAGGCGTAACTGATCATTGCATGATTATTCTTTGGAAGACTAAGTGGTGTCGTGCTGGATATTGACAGTTTTTTTTATTTTATAGTGAATATTATAATGAAAAAAGGGAAGTGGAAATTAAAATAATCTATTTTAATAATTCTATGTAGAGATGTTCCTACTGATATACTATTGGATTTGCTTTGAAATCCGCTTGATTCCTATTTATGTAAAATTTCACAAAATTTTATGCCTTCCACAGAGGCAAAACTGTATTTTTATTCCACAGAGCCAATTTCTATCTGCTTAAGGTCTATTTTAACCCATCCCTTCTGCATATTTTCCTTTTGCCTCCTCCCTCTTTTTTCCCTTTCTTTAATCCATGTGTAACAGGTATCATGCAAAAATAATGCTGTGAGAATTTACACTAGCTTTCTGACAAAATCATTCCTTTAGCAACTCCCTAATTCTTGGTGCTCCTCAGGGAAAACAGCTGCTTGTTAGAAACATACATTATATGTTTCCTGTCGCACACAAATTTTAATTCTTATGATTTTTTTGTTACAATGTACTGGAAACAGTCAGTAAACTCAACTCTAAAGAACATAAACCCCTACCCCCTAATCCCTAACCATTCCCCTAATTTTATGAAATCTCAAAGAAGGCAGGTTGGCTAGGTAATCAAAATTTCCAACCATAAAACCTCACAGGAAAATACAAGAAAACACAACTTTTATTAAATCTGTTCTTCTAAAGAGCATATACAAATATATTTCTGTTTTTAAAGGATTGATCTAAACAGGGTTTTTTTCCTCTTTCTAAGCTTATCACATATTGCAGGTAGCTTACTAGGCCTCAGCTTATGCTCCAGAAAGGTCTATGGAAGTCACAATGTAAAATGCTAAGTATTTTAATATGTTTACATGATAGTTCCTATAGGTTAAAAAAAAAAAAAGTTGTGTTTAGAATAAAACCAGAGATTCTAGTAGAAAAGTGTATGGCTTCTGTCTTAGGAGACTTAATTGGAAGAGTGGCGGTGAGATAAATCAGTGTTGTTCCAATTTATCCCCAGTCTGTTCACGTCTGCGTATCCCTTCATGAATGGCTGGGAAGTGGCTGCACCATCAGCTAATGAATTAATCAGTTGCACTTAAGACTAAAAAGAACATCTTAGGTCAGCAAGGCCAGTCCCCTGCTGTGACAATATATAATCTCATTTACGAAGCTATCGTGCTCCCTCATGTAGCTGAGTGAACTCTAACGTAACTAGTCTGAGTCTCTCAGGCCAGTGATGCTGCTTTGATGTTTGCCTCATTGTGGTGGTATATATGTCACTTTGAAAGCGTTTGGAGAGGTGGGTAGGGATTAAAAGGCTGTCGCACATTTTTAGCAGCCCAAATAGGGGCTACCTGCTGGCTTAGATCCGATCTAAATTGGCTTTGTCTGCCGCCTCAGAGACCATTGGTTGGTTCAGAGTATCCATAAAATGGGCTTTATTAACCTGTGGTGTCTTAACCCGGTCATTTCATCACTCATTTTAATCGGGTATCCTGAGTTATGGGTGGTTTCAGAGCGTTTCTTCCTTCATTAACCTTCCAGTAACAGCTGCATTAAACCCTCAAGTGCGGCCACGAGTATTAATTTCTTACATTCTTTCATACATAGGGTAGAAGTCTCAGCTTCTGTTAGACATGAAAATGTGGCTTACTGATGGTCTTAAAGATCCAAATTCTGCATTTACTCACATCGGTAAGGTCATTAGCTTTCAGGTGGCAGGGTGGTGTGCAGGGTTGGCCCCAGCCTGCTCATGCAAGTCCCTTCCTCGAAGGGAGGGGAGGACCGAAATGCCCCAAAATGCTGAAATCCTCCTGAAATGTTTGCGGGAGGATTGAAATGTCAGGCTGAGACGGGCAATGCTCCTCCTGCTCCCAGGCCTGCACCTCGGCCGCATGATGGGTGCGTGCCTGCTCCCTGCCTGACTTGTCAGGGGATGGGTAAGATCATCTGCTGTCTGCTGAGAGAAAGCCCTCACGGCCAGGTGTCCGGCACCGCCGCAGCCTTGCCTCCCGGAGACGTGTGGCATGGCTCTGCTGCGCCTGGCAGGCAGGTCACAGCGGGGAGAAACCCACGTGTGAGAGGTTTGGGCGAGCAAAGGGAGCGTATAGCAGGAGCCACGGCACCGGTCTCCCAAGGTGTGTTTGCATTGCTTGTGTCCCTTCTCTGGAGCCAGCCTGTAGCTCCTGCATATTTAGGAAAGGGGCACTTTAGGGTCCTGTCGTGTCCAAATCAGCTTTTTTTTACATGCCTTATTTGCCACACTCATAGCTGTGTCAAACACAGTAATTTCTCTATACTACCACAGCGTTTTAGTTTTCTTCGCCTTTTTATAGAACTGCCCACAGCATATACTGCTCTAATCTTTTCAAAGCAAAGACAGTAGAAGCACTCAGGGATAATCTCTGTGAGGCCAGTAAATTGGGCACCACTGGAGCACTGAGAGACATGAAAGGAGGTGACTGTAATCTGCGGAGGGAGCCTTCCTCTGCTTCTGAAGTACAGTGACCCCGGGGACACATGAAACAAACCACGGGAGTTTGCAAAGCCTCTGTCGTTTATTGAAGGATGTCACCTGAGGGAGTAAGGAGAAAACTGCAAACAGGCCAAGATATTAGTCACTCTGTGTAGTGTGTGAAGACCAGGGAGGGGAAAAAATCATCAAAAGAGATACTTGACCATGGAGAGAAGTTCACCCTGATTATTATTTTTTTTTTTTCCTTGATAGCAAAAGGGCCCTTTTTTTTTTTTTTTTTTAAAAAAAAAATCTCATTATTGTTGCAAGGTGCAAGGCTTGGCAGAAGACTTTCTCATTGAAATGGAAAGTTGTATTGAAGTGTCCATGGAGCTGCGGTATTTATATGAAACCAAAAGAAACTCGCAGCTGGGAAAAGTCAAGGTTTCAAGTTCAGGATATCAAAGCAAATAATATGATTTGCCTTTTCTTGTAGCAAAAGGGAAATAATGATCACTGTTTCTTTATTAGCACTTAAAGTCCTTATGCCTAAAGAGGTCACATGTATGTAAGCCACACCATTTCCTTGAACAGCTTATGTGAAAAATACCCTCCACTGGTTGTCCCTGTCCCTATTTAATCAGAGTCACGGACACTGGCACTTGTGTGACAACAGATGCCAAACTCAGACTTGGAAATCCAGGCCTGTGCCAAACGCCACGGAAAAACTGCTTGTGCGTAAGGGGCAGTGGTTAGCAAGCATCATCTGCCACCTCGGCGCTGCCTGTGGCGTACATCAGCACTCCCTGTACTTGCCGTGAGCGTGGCATCCTGCAAGACGGGGACCAACACTTGATTCCAGGACACCAGGTCCTCGCTGCGCAGCAGGAGTGACCTGCATGGGGTGAGACGTGCCTCATGGTAGAAGGAAGCTCGTCGAGGGGCTGTTCTCTTCCCTCTCACAAGGCTGAGGGCTCTTGCCCAGAGGCTTGTCCCACAAGCAGGCCATTGGGTGGCTGATTCATTCTCATACAAGAGAGTAGAGTGGGCATGGACCAGATAGACTATTTTTGCTTAATGCAAAGGGTCATCCTTTTCCACATCTTTCACTTGGTAGGTGGTGAAATACACTCCAGTGAAGACATGAACATTCATGGACACAAGCTTTGTGATGGGCTGTCTGCTGAGGACCTCCTCTTTGACCTGCGTTCCTTATCCTGAAGAGCAGGTGATATTGCTGGGCTTTTTGAGCATTTTTGGATGTCCCTGAGCACGGCCTTCAGGCACAACTGTACCCCCACCCTCCAGCGATCCACTGAGAGACAGACAGACAGATAACTGGCTAGAAATGGCCGCTGTGGCACAATGTTGAAAAGCTGTGACTTGTGCATGTGTTCCCTGCAAAAGCTGAAGCGTGTCCAGGTCTTTGCTGGGGACGACAGGACGCTTTAAACGGCAACCTCAGACAGCAGCACCACAGCACAGAAAAGGCCGCATGTGCCGGGCGTGCCAGACAGCCTTGTGAGCGGTGTGCCGCATGGTCAAGCCATGCCCCAGGGCTGGTGGTGGCGGTGGGAACATTGGGGACAACTTGGGACTGTTGCAGGAGCACAGCAATGAAAGACTGGGGCCTTGAGAGCACTGCTAGGGCCATTTTTATGGAACAGTATAATCACCGAGCTGGTACGTACTAGATCACTCTGTCACAGCCTCGCTAAGCAGCGTGCTTTGGGAAGTTTGTCAGGGTTAAACTCCAGCTGTCTTTAGATGAACTTAGGAAGAGGTATCTACAAAAATTCAACAGGAGGTGGGCTGTGGCTAGCGGCTGGGAAAATCAGGCCACTTAGATGCTTAAATGGGGTCTGCAGGACCTGCAGGAGCCATGCTGCAGACTCTGGGCTGGAGAGAGAGCGAGCCGCGCTCCAGTGACCCATAGGAGCCAGATGGCTGGCCTAGCATCCTTGCAAGGGACTTCAGTGAAGCGAGTGTGTGGGTCACTGTCCTCACCATTAGCAGGAAGGTGAGAGGCTTCCATCTTTCACCACATATGGCTCTTTCTCCCTTCTTCTCCCTGTAAAGGATTGCTCTCCCCTTTTATTCTTGTCACGTTGCCTTTATTCCCCTCTGTGCTGGTGAGGCTGTCATAACAAGCACAGGGAAAGCTTGACGGGAGGAATTAATCTACCCTCAGGAGGGACATAACCAGCCCATGGACAGTGGAGGTTCCCAGTGAGGTCCCCTGGTTCCTTCGGCTGGGTGCCACCACCGGGGCTGATTTGCTGCCCGGGGTGGGAAGGGACGAGCCGGTCAGGGCACTGAGAGGGGCACAGTGATTTGGGTGCAGTAAGAGTGTGTGGCTCGCCAGGAAAACCTTGCTTCTCCAGATTAATTAATTCAGACTCAATTTTTCTTTAATTATGACTACAACCTGATTGGTAAGAGAGGCCATATCTGAAATACAATCATCAATACCTCAGTAAAGTCTGAAAATACTGCAGGCTGACTCACTCAAATCACATGTAACATGTCTCCTAAACAAGAGGAGATCTGATTTTTCAACAGTGTGGGAAAATCCAACTATACTTGGAGCGTACTACATTGGAGGATGTTTAGCAGTCTAAAAATATGATTCAAAGGACTTAGAAAAGTTTTTTTCCCACCTGTGCTAGAAATTATCTTCCCTTCTTTTTAAATTAGCGGCTATCCTGCTGGTAAACTAACTTCATAGCTGATTTCTTCTGCTATGTTAAAGTCACAAAGTCACATTCTCAGGTAGCAACACCATTATTTTTTACTGTGCCTTTTTTCTTTTCTTTTTCTTTTTTAATCTGTGTGAGATTTTTCCTCACTTTCATTGGAACTAAAACTTCAGTGAAGACAAAAAGACGAAAGTACTGCTATTTTAGAAATGTATCGATACGCACTGAGTTTGTGGGTGTGCCCGTGAGCCTGTAGGTTATGTGGTATCACCCTATTTTAAAGGAAGTCGTCTTTTTGTCAGATACACGCTCATCATTAAAGATTTCTGTATGTAGCAGTAATAAGGATATGAGGAAATCTGCTGTCTTGGGCTGGCTGCAGATTCACAGGCTGTATTAATAGATAGGATTAGTGAAGAAGAACAGGTCAGAAGGCTGCAAAGCTCCTGTCCCTTGAGATTTCCTTCTTTAGATCATTAGTCTCATTGAAGAGCTCCCTCTAATACAGGGAGCAGAAACTGAGGAAAAGGCTGGAACCATTTTATTTCGTTGGGACGTACTGGGGAAAGGGCAATTTCTGGGTCATAAGCTCCACTGAAAATGTCTGCCCAGTTTTCTCCACAGGCACCCTGGAGGAACAACAACATCAGTTTTCTCAGCAGAGAGGCAGCTGTAACAGAGCAAGGAGAGACTATCATAGGTTTCTACCTACTGGCTTTAGGTATGTACTTGGCTTGGATGTGAAAGGAAGCTCCTAAGTAGAGTTTAATATAAAGTTCAAAGTCATTCATTTGGGTTTCATCCCTAATGGGTCTGGATGTTAGAAAATGCAACTTCTTTCTTTTTTGTTAAAAAGAGATTAATAATCAATGCATAAATCTTGAGGGGAAAAAAATAGGGAAGACAAAAATGTACCTTATCAGAAGCATGTGATACTTCTGTGTCTTCTTGTGTCTTGGTGCACTGAATAAATATTCTGTGATTTCCAGAGTTTTGACTGTTGATGGTCAGTTGGCATCCTACGACTGTCTCCTGCAGAGATACAAAATATGGTTCTGTAGTTTCAAATGACTTTTTAACTATTTGTATTGCTCTTGCTTTAAATGTTTGATGCATATAGAAATAGACTTCTTCAAACAGGATCGATGAAAGATCCAAGTACTAGAACATTATCCCGCGTTAGCAGTCACAATACTGTGTGTTCATTTTCGTTCCGTTGCAAGACAGACATCGTAAGTGTATAATACGGACTTGAAAATGGCACCCAGTATGAACTCGCTTTGATCCCAGCACAATTTTGATTTGTTTGTTTAAATATTGTCTATTTGGTGCAGACTCATTGCAGAATACAACGAAACTTTATGAAATTTCAAAGAATGCAGGTTTGCTAGGTCATCAAAATTTCCAACCATAAAACCTCACAGGAAAATACAAGAAAACACAACTTTTATTAAATCTGTTCTTCTAAAGAGCATATACAAATATATTTCTGTTTTTAAAGGATTGATCTAAACAGGGTTTTTTTCCTCTTTCTAAGCTTATCACATATTGCAGGTAGCTTACTAGGCCTCAGCTTATGCTCCAGAAAGGTCTATGGAAGTCACAATGTAAAATGCTAAGTATTTTAATATGTTTACATGATAGTTCCTATAGGTTAAAAAAAAAAAAAGTTGTGTTTAGAATAAAACCAGAGATTCTAGTAGAAAAGTGTATGGCTTCTGTCTTAGGAGACTTAATTGGAAGAGTGGCGGTGAGATAAATCAGTGTTGTTCCAATTTATCCCCAGTCTGTTCACGTCTGCGTATCCCTTCATGAATGGCTGGGAAGTGGCTGCACCATCAGCTAATGAATTAATCAGTTGCACTTAAGACTAAAAAGAACATCTTAGGTCAGCAAGGCCAGTCCCCTGCTGTGACAATATATAATCTCATTTACGAAGCTATCGTGCTCCCTCACGTAATGGGCTAGGGTTTTTTTGGTGTTGCTACCCCTCTTCCAATTGACAGCCTGTTCCTGATTTTGTTTCTCTGCTGGGTAGGAGCCTTTCCCTAAATTCTTAGCTAAAGCGATCACACCAACTTTATACCCTTTTTGTCACTCCTTTTCATTGAATTATTATTTTTTTTGCCTGAAATTAACGTCCTATGGCCACTCTGTGTTCCTGAAGGAATGATCATACCCAGTGGTTAACCTTTGTATTCCTATATTAAGCAAGTGAGGAGTTTGTTTTGTTTGTTTCGTTGGTTGATTTGGATTTTTTTAATTATTATTATTTATTTCTCTCCTGTCATAATATCCTTTCCCCTGTCATCCCATCATACAATCCTAGCAGCCTTTTATGCTGTCTTTTCCAACCTGGACTCTTTTTTTTTAAAACTTATAGCCAGGACTTAATCCAGGATTCAAGCAAGATCGTGCTATCACCGTTCACATTAATACTTGCACTTCTTCAGCTCTACTGATCCCTCCTAGCATTGCCTCTGCATCACACTGGCAGTTCAAACTTCTTCCATCAATCAACCAACCGAGGTGTTTTCCTCTGCTGCTTCCTAATGGTGACCACACATCTTCTAGCAAATACTTTCCAAAGTACCAAGGTGCCTGAGCTTTTAGGTTGTATGTCTGTTGGGTTTTGATTGCCCCAGATCCTTCTGCCAAGCTTAGAAGTGCTTGGCATGTCATACCTGCTATTCTTGAAACTTACCTCCAGATTCAAAATTCCAGTTGCATTTCTAGCAGAGTATATATAACCAGTAACAGTGTTACTCCAAGTTAAGTGTTGTGTGGACCTGGTTAAAATGTGATGGAGGTAGATTTCCTTTTTTGCAATAGGAACTTTTGAAAAATGTTTGCTAATAATACATAAATCAGAAAAGTTCCCATGTCTTTTTCACCTCAAAGGTCTTCTGCCGCACTTCTGCAAGCACCAACCATAACAATTCACAACTATTAGTTTTATGTACGCCAATAACTCTGTCTGGGGAGCAGTAATGTGGCAGAACAAAGTGCTCTGTTACACAAACACCCTCTTGGCCTTCTGGCATCGGAGGACAAAGGCCAGTCCCTGTGTTACCTTCCCCTACCTGTGTTTCTTTATGGGTCTGGAAAGACAATCTGCATTTGCAGGAGTCGATGAGTGTTTCCTTACACAAAGTCACAAAGATGCTCATATTTCATGCATTTGGTTTATTGATCCCTTGGAAAACAGCTTCAGAGATTACACTTCTGTGACTGCTACGTGTTTTCTTCTCTTTTGAATCTAAGTATGCCAGTCCAGCTTTTTTGCAAATTCTGATGTACTTTTCGACACCAAAGGGATGTCTGTGATTGGTGTTAGCCCTTACCCCATCTCTGATCTCTTCACTTTTGCAGGACAAAGTCGAAAATACCCAACTATCTTTGGACAAATCTTTCCACAGTCACACATCTTGACAGAGGATGTGAATAACCAAGAACCGTGATCTAAAACCTTTTGCTGGAATGAGGCCTCTTTGTGTGTGCCCTTCTGGAAATTCTCACACGTCACAGGTAGCACGGGTGTCAAATGTGACAGGACACTGATGTATATATCATATACACCAGCCAAGCTCTCAGATCCATATAGAGAGGTTCTCAGAATACTCCATGGAGGCCTGAGCTCACAGCCCGTGCTGGAATAGGTATCGCACGCTAACGTCACAAGCAAACCGGCATCGAAGTGTAAGAGTGCATTTTGCAAATGCTGGTGGCTTTTGAGATCACCGCACTGCTTCTTGGCGTCCGAGTCACTGTGCCATCCTTCTCCTTGCTAACGCTTCGGCCAGGGGACCAGCAAAGCGAGGGGAAAAATGCAATGCTGATCCTATAGCGGTGAGCCATCACAGCGTGCTTAGAGGGACTAGCTGCAGGCAATAGCTGCCACTGCGCTTCCCTTTGCTGGGTCAGCTGCATCAGCATCCCCTGTCTGAAGGCAGCGCTCTGCTTCCATCCTTCCCTTCCATGACCTCAGAGCTGTCTTTGACAGACGGGGGGGAGCTTGTCCTGTTGCGAGCATTACATTGGACCCCTTTTTGCCTTTCCCCTAAGTGGTATAGTACTGTGGAGAATCCTTTTATAGTTTAAATTGTTAGGTGCAATTTAAAAGTACTGTCCACAGCTGCTAGCTAAGTCAACCTAGAGCTGGGGGGAAAAAGCCCAAAGCACTTTTTTTCTCCATAATTAGTAATTGGAATTCTTAAGTAAATCTTTTGTGCATTTATACACAATTTGTTCTGTGTTTGTTTTCCCTAGTTTCACAATTCACTGGGCCTGGTAGAGAAAACATTTGCCATAAAAGGAAATTTTAAAATCAGTATGAGAGAATGTCTGCTAGAGAACAAATTCTGCCTTTTTGTGAGTGCTCATATCAGAAAGGCGTGCTGAAAGCATTACCAGTCCCATCAGAAAACTGGAACAGACCACAAGACCCAAACATGCCTTTAAATGGCACGCGTTTCCGAATGGTAACAGTAAACTGTTACTTGACAAGTGACAGAATGTTATTTTGGGACGTTGTTTGACAGATAAATCTGAGAAGGTGAGAAAGGAAACAAGCTATTCACAAAACATTCATCCACAGGGTAATCACATTTATTGAACAAATAATCTCTCCATGCTTTGTCAAGTCTAAAACATGATGACTCTTCTCCACCCTGCCAAAACTGGCAATACGCCCTGGATAGGATATTGTGTATGTATAATTAGCAGCGAAGACTAAAAACAGAGCAGGGTAACTTCACAGTTGCAATAGTTAATGACAGTCTTGCAAATTCTCTAGATTCTATCACCGTTTTAAATAAGGTTTTCTAGTCTGAAAATCTTTTACAGCAAACCTCTTCAGATTAGACAGTTATGCTTGTGTATAGGTAGTTGAGTCGGTAATTGACTTCATTCATGCCTGCTCTATATCTAGATGCTCAATCCAGTTTCTGTCCTAAAGATAAGGTTATTTGCTGAGGGAAAAGCGTAGCTTGTATTGTGACAGTGAGCCCTCACCTTTTGCTCGTATTTCTTGAATTCTTCCACTTAAGGCTCCCTGTATATTTTAAACTCCAGATGGGTGAGTTGTAACACCCATTTTTCTAATTCGTTCTTGTCAGATTTTACAAGTAAAGGCCACGCAACAATGTCTCATAAGAACAAGTCTAAGTACAAAGCATAATAACCTGTCTTACCTGGGCATGGATGCAGCTGTCTGATGGAAATGTGGATGACCACCTCAGAGATATCAGTTCCCTTGTACCCAATTTAACTCTGTAAAAACATAAATTGAATGTTAACAACGAAAATTGCATGCAGCCTCAGGTGTTTATTGCTTGTTCAAAGACCATCTCAGGTACATGAGAGAAAAAGAGGGTATGTCTTGATGCTCAGGCTTGAGTGATTTGGCAGAAACCTTTGTAAAATTATCATGTTCCCTCTTAGCTATTCCCAAAGCTAAGCAGTCTCACTGTTCCCAGTCGCTTTCAGCAGAGAGATTTTGAACGTCCGTAGTCATTTTTGCTGTCTACTTTTTCAGAGCTTTCTTCGCACAGGCTGGCAGACAGCATGCTGATACGGGACTTTGTCGATAGGGTTTGGCTCCTGACTACCACCAGCTTGCTTGGCAGCCTTCCTGTGCCTCCCCCAGAAATCACGGATAAAAGCACCAGCATCCTTTGTTGGAGCATTTTTTATATCTGTGGATTAAAATGCGCTATTAGGGGGTGTTATTCCAGGGGAAGGACTGCTACTGAATTATATAAGAGCAATACAGCATTTTAAATACTGCTGTCCATCCTGTTCCTCCTAACTCCCAATGTCTGCAAATGTGGTTTTCTGTGGGTGTCTGAGGAGTAAAGGTGACTCTTTAGCTGTTCAGCATTTAGCATTTATCAACTCTCATTTAACCTGTTCTGCTCTGATACTGCCAGTCTCACAGCAGCTGCTCTGTCCTGCCCTGTGTTAATGAATTTCAGTAATTGTATGTTACCTGTGTATTTTGCCACTTCAGAAGTGCCAGCATCTCTCACTGATGAGCAGCCCATATCAGAGAGTGTTACAGCTTACGGGGGAATGTGGTGGCTCCTCTCTAGACCTTGTGTCAGGTGGAAGTGTGCTCAGTTTCTCCCTATCTGCTATTTTTTTTCCTCTCTCAGACACCTTTTGATCTCAGTTGGAACCTGTTCTTTCTCACCAGGATTACCTTAGGATGCTGGGGATAGATTTTGGGTTTCGGTTTTGTTTGTATACTCTTGTGACTGAATATTGCTGGCAGCCTGAAAAAAAAAAAAAAAAAAAAGAAATTAGTTCTCTCGGTTTTCTTTTCTATCCTTTGTTTTATTGAGATGCCACCTGGTGACACCAATGCCTTACAGCACTTCGAAGTTCGGAGGTTTCTTTCTGGGCTCTTGATCTGACTGTGATCTGCCCTGGGGCACATACCGCCTGTGATGCAGTTGAGGAGATCCCTACCCTCACTGAGAGGGTCAGAGTTATTGCAGTGGCGACCTTTTTTCCTATTGTGCCCTCAGGGGCAGGGGGGAGAGAGGTTGTTCTTGAGGTGTTCTTTTGGTTGGAGTTGGTTGTTTTTTTGTCTTGGGGTTGTTTCTTGGTTTTAAAAAAAAAAAAACAAACCAAAGTAAAAAGTCAGTCAGTCAATATAGTCATCAACCCCAGACCAGCACAGCTGTCTGATGGTGCAGAGATCCAGTGTCCCATAGTTACTGCTCTGGTTGATGGTATTTTTATGTGACCCCTGTTTTGGTTACTCCACGGTTTACTGAGAATCGAGTTCCTCCATTTTTTTTTAATCACGGTATTAATATGGTCTACTGCTCAGACAGATCAGGCGTTTCAGGGACTGGGTTTGCCAGTGCAGGTTCTCCACCTGCTTTGGTTAAAAGGATTGTGCCTGCCTGCAGAAGCCATACTCGCTCTGTAACTTTATCTCCCTCAGTGCTTCCCTCATCCCCACCCTCAGCCTGTGAATGTAGTTCCAAAAAATAATCACAAATCCTGTGTCTCTGTCACCTCCATCTGAAATATGTGTATTGTTTTGTAACGTTTCGCTCAGTTCCTTCCTTAAGATGCTTTAACTGAAAACCCCCTTCCCCTCCAGGCTCGGGGGAATTTGCTCTGTATGTTCCCAGGAAGTGCATGTGTGCGACATTTTTAGGGTAGCCCTCCTATCCATGACGCTGCTTTGACAAAATGCTGCTATTTACAAAGGAGGTGCCATTTTATTTTGTCTGCCATTTTAGCACTGTGTCTTCATATTGACAGAGGAAATATTTCCATACCTACTGCTTTGAAAACTACCTTGCCTTGCAGAAGGTAGGGCTGAAGTACACAAGTGGCACAACTGTCATGTTTGCATTGCAAACTATCCTGATGAGTTCCCAGAGCCGTCCTCCTCCAGGGCCCCGCTGTGCCTATTTATAATGCCTAGACTCAGACAAAAGTCAGAAGCAATTCCTGAAACAATTCCTGCATGCAGCTGTTGGAAATGAAACTCCGTTAAGAAACATTGTCACCTAGTGGCCAGAATAAGATGTATTTATTATTCTTGATCTTACCTTTATAGTGAGACATATATATATATCTCTGTATCTCAGTGTATCATTGCACCAGTGACTATTTCTGGTTAATACCGTCGGCTGACACGTCAGCTCTCCCCAGTTCAAAAGCGCTTTAGTAAACCCTGTACGTTTGCTAAGCAAGCCAGAGTGGCAGCAGCTTGGCAGTTTTGCAAAGAGAAGTTGTGAAAAGGGAATTGCTCCCTAGAAAAAGCAGTTCATGTTGCCGTACAGAGGCTGTCCCGTCAACCACCTCCCCTCCCACGCCAGACTACCCGCAGCACCTCACCGGCTGCTACGTACCCAACCTCGCTGTTCAGCTCATGATGCTCCCAGGTGGCCTGGAGATTCAGAGGCAATTTCCTCCCAAGCCTCTGCCTTTGAGGCACAGCGTTCCTCGCTGAGGCAGCCCAGAAGTGAAGCACTGGGTTCCCGACATGCGGGGTTGTTAATGCTTCCTGAAGCAAGGCGGCTGCCCTCTTGCTACAGTATTAAACCCATCAGCCACCTTTCATCTCATGAACTCCTTGGAATAACCAGAGGTGCTGTGCAATGCTGTCATCTCACATCGCTTTTCAGTGCACATATTCGCCTCTCGCTATGTCAATATACAGCACCCATAATCCAAGATATCTACTGCTTGTAGCCTGGACAGAGGGCTAAGGATCAAGGCTTTTTTCCCTCACTGGGTAGTTAATGCTGTATCCTGGCATCAACTGTGGGGAACAAAACCACAAGCTGCTGGGTTCCTAAACCTGTCCTAGGCTGCAGGCACTCCAAAGAGGTGATGTTTCCCTCCACATTGCCAAGGTGAAGCGAGGCCATCTATGCTGGCAAGTGGCAGAGCTGGTTTGGGAGCTGGAAACGTGAGCTGGGTGCTGCCCGACCTGCTGCTCAGCCCCGCTCCAGCAGACACCCTGGAGCCACCGGCTAAGCCCCATTTTCAATACTGGGCCTGATGCTTATGAGTAAACCTTTTGTTAGAAGTCATTTGTTTCTACACATCTACATCATTCCAAAAAGTGTGATGCAACCTACCAAGGTCTTGCACTGATTGGTGGGGCACGTTTGGAAACTCTTGGTCTCTCCAGCTAAGTGGCTGACTTTCACCAGATTTGCGGTCATCTCCCTTGCGTTTTCCTCATGTGACTAGACACATACAAGTCAGGCATCTCTGTTCCTGGAGAGTAGGAGAGGACACAACTTCCTTTAAAAATAAATTTTAAAAAGACGTTAAAGCTTCTGAAAGTTCTGCTCTCAATGTTCTCTTCATATAGATTAACAGGTGTATTGCTGAAAAATATTCCCATCTGGGACAGACTTTGCTGCAAGGAGATCCTAGACTGTTCTAAGAGAAGAAACTTAGTCGCATTAGCTGGAAAAGGGAGCACTTCTCGAGAGAGGACTGGTAAAGCAGCTCTCAGCCTATGTGCGTGAACTTTTGATATCCATTATTGTATACAATGTACCTAAACAGCTGCTGGTTTGGGCAGTTTTCTTGTAGTCTCTGCTCCACCCTACCAATCTTTTCTCCTTCCTTTTTTTTCCCATGAGTTACGTTTCATGAGTTTCATCTGCTCACTTAGGGGGAAAAAAAACTTACCCAGGCCTTTAAATGGTGGATCTTTGATAGAGGCAGCAGCAGCTCTTCATGTTGTGTTCTGTTTTATTCCCAGAGTTTTCACTTATTCCTGCTTCTGAAAGGTACCCAGCTACTTAAAAAGGCTTCATGCATAGGTTTTCCAATGGATAACCTGGTTTAATTTGTTTCTAGTGGTACAAAAGCATAGTTTCGGAAGAGACATCTCACATTTACACACTGAACTGCTTCTTGCTTTATTTGCGTTTTGATTTCATGGATTTTAATTTTTTTTCCAGGTTGGCTGTCTTGGTTTGGAAACAGCATTGTGATTTTTGTCCTGTATAAACAAAGACATCTTCTGCAGCCCACCGACTACCTCACATTTAACTTGGCAGTATCAGATGCTAGTATCTCCGTGTTCGGTTATTCACGGGGGATCATTGAAATCTTCAATGTCTTCAGAGACGATGGATTCATTATCACATCGATATGGACCTGCCAGGTAAGACTGGATTACACTGAATTAGCCAAAATAAGTGCAGCTATTTCTGTGTAAATGCTGTGTATAAATAACCAAGCAGGGCCACAGGAGTGAAAAGGAATACTGACCGACCTTCCAAAAGGACAGTGTTCTCTTTCTTTTACACCCATAAATCTATGTATTTGATCAGATTTGGATCAATTTGCAGTGATTTTTTTCTAACTCCGTCTAAGATATGTGCAGTAGTTTCTACTAGTTTGTATTTTTCCCCTGACGTCGTAGCTCCCACTCGTGTTGGACAGCTAAGGTGTAGGCTGTGCTTGTCTTCAGCTCCCTTGAAGTCAACCTGGTTGTCGGCATTTTAACATTTGACTTAAAGCAATGTACACTCCTACTTGACAAGGCATGTGAAGAAAAGCCTCCACACAGCACTTGGGTATACCTGTATATTTTAGCATTCAACTACTTGTACTAAATCAGTTGTTACTTTTAAATCCTACCCCTAAATTCATTGTTGGTCCGGGGCCTGTGGTAGGATGAGTGACTTGACTTTACGGCACAGTCATTCCTGAACTTGGAGGCAGCTTTTTGCTGGAGAACTCAGAAAATGTTATTATTGCTAATTCTGAAACACATCTGCGTAGGCAGAATATAAATACATCCCATGGATAGATAGGCACAAGCCTGGCTCCCTGGTGCTTTCGGTAACATCTGTGAAAAAGATTATACTAAGTGTGAGCATCTGGTTCATGAGGGAGTCAAAAATTTGAAAATGACAGGATTGCCTACGGCAAGGTATAAGTAAGATCATGATGAAGGAAAAAGGAGAGAGAANTTTTTTTTTTGTGGTTTTAGTGTTTTTTTTGGGTTTTCTTAAGAGGAAGTTGAACTGTTGTATAACATAGATGAAAGCACTTTTACAGCTCATGTCATCTCCCCTTCAACACAAAGGCATAGTTTACCCAGAGAGGAAAACTTCCCACAGAAGAGACTGATTAATCTGGGAGCTGTAGCTTGATCTGAAAAAACGTTTATTTTCTTGCTCAGAATGTATGTCTACTGCCATTTGGCAGAAAAGGATTTATCAAAATGAAGCTAATTATTTCCTCAGCAAAATATCGCTGTTTCTCTCATGAGAACACCTACAAATGCAACCTAAGGTCTCTTGAGGTAAAAACTTCCAGGACACCACTTTATTATTTTTTTTATTATTGGAAACCTTTGAAGTCATCATATAAACAAAGCCATGCCCACAAACTGTAAAATTCGTACCCACACTCCGAATTAAATAGATTCTGGTTTTGCCCTGTGTTTTAAGGAGGGTTGGAGCTATGATTAAGAAAAGAAAGATCCAGTAACTTAACATTTACAACCCAGGTGGTTGAAAGAGGTAATTTTAAATGACCTTTCTGCCTCCCCAGCCCAAGCTTTTCCAGAGGCTGAGAAGTCCCTGACATTTTTTGTATAGTTTAGGGCAACAGCTCTTTTTTGGGGATGTAAAAAAACAACACACAGAGGAATCGACACGGCATGGCACACTGTGTCCGTACCACTTGATTTGCACAGGAGTCTTCTGTCAGTAGCCTTACAGCTTTCTTCCACGATGCCTCTGCCTTGGAGTCCCCCTTTGGCTGACTTTGAGCTATTTAGAGTCTCGTTATAATGATCTGGCTTTTTGGTTTGTTTTTTTTTTTTTTTTTTTTATGTTTNCGGCTTTTTGGTTTTTTTTTTTTTTTTTTTTTTTTTAAGATGTAGAGAGTCTGGGATGGAGGTGTCCTTGACCTTAATGAGATGGAGGCCTGCTTAATCGTGGTCTGCTTGAACTGCCTTTACAAGGAGAGAAGCTGTCCCTAACGTTTTTGGGGTATCCAGATAGTTTGTTGGTCAGGGTGCGTTAAGTAATTTTAATTGGATCTCCTGGTTTTAAACAGCATTCTTTTGTAAAATATGGATATCAAGCAAAGTTTTAAGGTATTGGAATCCAAAGATTTTTTTCAGGACATTAATAATGCATTGGCTTTTCTAAACACTCTGATATGCAAAATATTAAAGTTTCTGCTTTGGTAATCCTCTGTAGGCTCTAGAAGTTAACATTTATCATTTCAAATAGGAACTGATACTGTATTAATACTAACTGAAAATTCATGGTAGCCTGGAAAAGTCAATTTGTTCTCTGAATGAAGTTTGAATTGGTTGTGACTTGTTGAGTGAAAACTGGGATATATTCAACAACAGGTAGGATTCCTGTTTCCATCAAGATTTTGTTCTGTGTTGGGGGGATCTTAAAAACAGGTTTAAACCCTGGCATTCATTGTCTCGATTATTAACCTTGACAGAACAGAAGCCAGTGATGGAAAGGTAACTTATGGAAGTAGCATGGCCATTTTTAGGAAGAATATTTTACGAATAGCAGGAAGCTTCTGTGCATAAAAAAGATGTGAATGCTTCCATGTACACGTGGACAGCCAGCACGAGGGTCATTCTCAAACTGCACAATGTTGAACAGCAGTAGGGTTTTGATTGCTTGTTTTTTTGATATTTATAAAACATGACACATTCGTAGTCCAGCCAGAATTGGGTCTCACATCTGGAATGTGAGGAGTGAGGACCTTGGTGCCAGGCAGGTAAAGCCCACACTTTCTGTCACAGCTCTCCGAAGTCGGTGTCTCTTGCTCCCCTCACCGCACTCAAGCTCCTCTGCAAGTAGCTGTGATGACAATTTGGACTGTTGTGCACATGAACACAGCATTTGCCACAGCACGGCCTGTGTGTTTTCCCTGACTTGCTTCATTTTGCTGAGTCCAGAGGACAACCTTGGCTTTCTGTCGTTGTCTGTTTCACTTGATCAGTCAGCTTCCGCTGTCAGGTATGCTTAGGGAAACTTTATTTTCCCAAGCTAGCCTGTCATTTCTGTTTATGAAGAAATTTCGTGAGCTCACCTCACTTAATCCGCCTAACTATTTTCCTTTCCTCTGACTCGGGCCTCCTTCTGTGCCCTCAGGTAACATTTTCCAAAATTTAAGTTCACCATACTTGGCTGCCCCAGTTAGAGGGAGTGGGGAGAAGACAGGCAGATATGACTTCTCTTTCAAAACAGGATAGTCTGTGAAAACTCTCTGTAAGAAAAGATGCATCTCCAGCTAAGAGGGCCATCTCGTTGCATACCTGCTGAATGGGACAGATATGCGCGCTCCTGTTCTCCTCTGTTTGGAAGAAACACCGCTGTTCTTCCCCATGCCAAACATTCTTTTTTCTTTTCAGAGGTCTAACAGAGCTCTTTTCTCAGGAACGAAGTTGCATGGTAGGTCTGTATGCAAATGCTGCCCCCACTGAATGCCATGTATGGATACCGTTTTCCAAAAGTGGCTTTTGGACTCTGCTTTCACTTCTTGTTTGTCCCTCCCCTGCTCTGCCACGGTTGTCTTAGTCCTGATCTGGACAGAGGGAGGACAGTCAGTCTCTAGCACATTTGGTTTTTTGCCTCTGGCAATATTATTGGTAAGTAAATTAGTTCATATAGTAAAGTTCATGTCAGGGAATGTAAGCCAGTGACCAAGAGCCATCTGTTCCCCCACTGACCGTATTTCTAAGTGGAAGTCTACCTCAGGATATATTTTTGTCCTTCCCATATGTTTTTTTACTCATGTGTTCTGCTGAATTAGAAGTTGCACTGAAATATGTAAATAACATTGCATGCAAATGTTCTTAACGTGTAGGAAGTAGAGAAATGTTAATTCTCTGCAGGTAAACACCACAGTTTCTTCTAAACCTTATTAATCAACCAACAGAAAGTTTTTCACGTGGTGAATACAAAAGCTGCAGGCTTCAGGAAGCCTCTAAATACAGGGGAAGGAGTCTAACCTGTCTGATCCCCATAGGTGCAATGCAGTCATGTCAGAAACCAAGGATGGGCTGTGGGGTGCCTTAGAATTTGAAATCCTTCACAATCCCGGTTCTTCAGTTTAAACTTGTTTCCATTAATTCACTCTTTTTTTTCTTTTTTTTGAGAATAGAGTTTGGTTATTTTGACATTAATTTTGTAAATACTCAAGAATTTTACTATGAGGGTCAAGATAATTGACTTATCATGTGTTCACTCTGCTGGTATAGGCTTCTTTAAAGAAATGTTACTTATTTCTGATGTGTAAGGTGTATCTCGACTGTGCGCAACAGAGAACAAAGTAGTAGTTATCTCCAGGTCACAGTAGCATCACAAGCATGCCACCGAAGCGCTGACTGACGCTATTATCACAGATGCACTCACCTCACTATCAGTCTAGGTATCGCTGGTCCATCTGGCCAGCCAGATGGTGCCAGAGCACCCCCAGCAGATCCGGCTCTGCACAGAAACAGCCTCAGGAGGAACCAAACAAAAAATATGTTCAGCTTTGAGGTATTAGTGAGCACCACAGTCACCTGCCCAACAGGACTCAGCCCACACAATCTCCGTCCCTGCAGCCTGCCCTCACTGTCCCACCAAGGGCCAGCCTTGGAAGGACCTGCCTTCACCCTCTTTTGCTGAAGCTGCTTTGTGTTGTGTGGAATAATAAAGCCACAAAGGGGAGCTGGAGTGAGAGAGGGATGACTGTCTCACCCCTATGGTTGGGTTTGCTACGCAGCAGTGAGGAAACCTGGTTTTGAATCCTGCACTGCTTAATGCTTTGATGTTTTATACGGTATTTCTGTCTGGCATACCCTGGACAGAAATAACTGGCAATGTAGTGAGCAGCAGTGAGCCCCGCGTTGCATGGCTGTATTGTTTTACTCTGTTTTCCCTAATTCACTTGCGCAGTTTGCCTGACGGCATCAGACCTGTGGCGTGTGTGCATCCTGAAAGGGCATGGTGTGGTCAGGAAGTCCAAAGTTTTCTAGAAGTGTCAGACTCAGTGTGTGTGCATTGAGGTGTACGTGACCCATGGAAATGTCTTGGATTTCTCGCACTTTAACAGACTTTTCCGAATTGTCATGGTGTAGCTGATCAAGTTGCCAGCTGAAATCCCAGAGAAAAGGGGATCTCTAAAAAAAGCTGGACATGCAATAGCCCTGCTTTAACAGTGTTGCTGTCGGACAAGGAGGGTTCCCCTCCTTCAGTGGGTGTCTGACCACTCACGTAGGGAGTTTCTCTTTGTCTCTGGCCCGGTATATTTGTTTGCTTTAAGGACAATAGAGCCATCCCCATAAAATGAATGGTCTTGGGGCTTATGTTCCCAGGCAGGGGATGTGGATCTGAGCACCTTTGGATGGAGAAAAGTTAATTCAGCTCTTCAGGACCCTTCATGGGGAAAAAAGGGAGAATGTATCAGCAATCCCACTGCATTTCACAGTGGCACTGCTTAATTTTTGGAAGGTATTGCACAGTTAAGAATGGGATATGGCTGTGAATACCAAGCAATTCTAATCTTTCGTGGCCTGGAGTAAGGCGTTAAAAATCAAAAAGGAGGTGAGGTATGGCCCTCATCTTGTTCTGTTGGCTACTTTAGGGGCCTCGTTTGTCCACTAGCTTTTGCTATGTCCAACCTAAGGGGCCAAGCTCGAAGCCACGACCCTCCTTGCACCAGGCAAGCAACCAGAGCTGCAGCCCTGCATAGCTGAGAGTGGTGGCCCTTACCCCCTTTTGTAGATTCAGCTTTCAGTCACTGCCTCTTGCTAGCACTTAAAAAATCCAGCATTTTTGGTGTTATTAAATGTTTAGATGTCTAGTATGACATTTCTGAGAAGTAATAATGTCCATCTTTTGTAAAAATTAGAGGTGGGGATCTGAAACACCAAAAGGAAAATTGCAACGGTAGGAAATTCTGGGATCAATAAAGATGAAAATATGTGGGCTCTCTTCAGAAGTTTTGAGGGGAGGACTTGTGATCTTGAATAAATTCTTTTATATTTTATTGGTGACATTTGCTTTCTCAGAAAATGCTTTTATCTCTCTTCCTATACACAGATTGCAAAATATTGCTAAATCTTTTCTGAGGAGAAAACAGAAGATTAGTACCTTCTTTTAACAAAATGTTCTGTAAATTGTCTAATAAATCAAAAACACTGAAGGCATTTATGTTCTTTTATAAATAGAGTAGACTTGAAGATCACAGCTTTCTGTCCATTTAATATAATCGGTATAACCAACCAATCCGTTGACTTAGCTAGACTATTGACTCTGTTGACTTAGTATGTGATTTTATGCATTTGTAAATACCAAAACAGTGTTTAAGTATTACCATATGTCGTATGATATTCCCTCATGTTCTCGATGAGATGACTGACCAGTGGTAGCTCAGCAGTCACCATGACCAGGTAATCAAAGCAATGTCAGATGGAAAGGAACAAAATGAAATTTCACAGGCTTCCTTTCTCCTACCTTCCTAGTATTTGGGAGATTAGTGAAGAAAACGGCAGGCAGCATTCACAGAATCATAGAATGGTCTGGGTTGGAAGGGCCCTTAAAGATCACCCACTTTCAACCCCCCTGCCATGGGCAGGGACACCTCCCACTAGACCAGGCTGCTCAAAGCCCCATCCAGCCTGGCCTTGAACACTTCCAGGGATGGGGCATCCACAACCTCCCAGGGCAACCTGTTCCAGTGCCTCACCCCCCTCGGAGTAAATAATTTCTTCCTAATATCCAATCTAAGTCTCCCCTCTTTCAGTTTAAAACAATTACCCCCTCGTCCTATCGCTACACTTCCTGATCCCATCTTTCCTGTAGGCCCCCTTAAGGTACTGGAAGGCCACTGTAAAACACAGTGCTGCAGCCCCGTGTCTGTATGCATCCTTTGTCAAACTTCTTTCAGCACAGTCACCCATTCACATTGCTCCGCCATCCATTTTTTGCTTCACAAAATCATCCCGCTTTCAACTCACTCCATATCTAAGAAGCACCCTTTGTGTGCGTGTCTCACCCCCTCCTCTGCCTCTCATTCCCCTCAGCAGCCATCCACATGAGTACCCTACTCACCACAGAGCTTTCGCTCATAAAACCCAGACAAATCCACAAGCTGTTCATCTTTACCCCTAGCAACATCCTTCAAGGTGGATAAAGGTTTACTCCTGCTCACCCTCCTTCCCAGCTGGCTACGGGGAGATGTAGTGATGGTTGCTGATACTGTCTTTGCCCACACCTGAGAGCACTTGAATGACTGTTCCTCCCCATTTTTCCTCCTCTCTCTCTCCCTGTGGGGAACTGTCTGTGCAGTCACACCTCAAGTTCACCAGTGGTCGTGCACAGTGGAGCCAGAACGTGTGCTGCAGGTCTGCCTTCATCCTCAGCACGGATATCTGCAATGGTCTAATTTTGGTGAGGTTTCCCATCCAAAGACCGACCTAGCTCAACTTTGCTTAGTGTAAAACATCTTGCAATATCGCTGTGTATCCTAGTGTGTAAACATGTAGCTCTAAGATTGAGGCTGGGACAGAAAAATCAGATTTATTTTTTTTTCTCAGATCATAATAGCACGGGAATGTGGCCTAATGTCTGCTTAGTTGAAAAATGTTCAGCTAGCTACCCATAAGATGTTAAAAGAAATTAAACCAAATGTAAAAAGGAAGTGAAAAATAGTTATTGACTATTCTAGCACAGTACTGTGGTGTGATATTGCTGGGATTTTACTTATATATAGCTTATCATTCCTGACATTTCAGTAAGATGAAAATAACCCAAAGTTGAATCATGGAACTGGCACTAAGAGCATTAACAGATAAAACAGGTGTTAAAAGCGCTGAAGAAAAGCTGTGTAACATTAGCTCTTTATTCAGCTCACCTTAACATGCTAATTCACTGTGAAAGGTGGGATGTGGAGACTGATCTATAAAGCAAATTCAAAAACAAAGAGTGCCCTTTACTTTGCCTGTGCTGTGCTATACAAATCTTCCTCTCTCAGATGTCTTTTTCTGAGCAATTTTTGTATCTCAGATATTATGAACGCTAGAATTTATCCTCATCCTTGTTTCCATGACTAACTGAGATTTGGATACTGAAAAAAAAAACCCCAAACAGTTGCAGAGATATTAGTGTTCCCTATTTCTTTATTTTTGGTCTACCTTGTTATAATCTGAAGAGCATGCACATTGCAGTCAAAGAAGTAATAGCAACTCATGGAGATATCTGTGAGCTAAATTTTAATGAGAAAAATACTTCATCTGCAGGGAAGGGGGGGAAAACTGTGCCTTTGCACAAACAGAATCATTAGGAACATAGAAGATCATTTCAGTGTAACTAATGTGACTGCAGGAAGATTATGCCAGTTTCCATTAGCCATGAATTCTCCCTTATTTTTCTGTAAATGATTATTTCTACAGCCAATTGCAACAAATTAGGGAAGTTATATATTTGGTACCTGAAAAATGGTGAATGCTCGAACTACCTGTTTCCTTGTTTAACAAGTCTGATGTAGCCCATCCCATGCCGCCCAAGCACGGCGTCAAACCACGCACTGCTGCCTGGAAAGGGCATTCATTGTCTGATAGTGCTTCTACAGAACCAGGAATGTCCAAAGCCTAAATTTTGATTCCTGCACTAGCTTTTCCTCTTAGAGGGCTTTGAAACATCCTTTTCTTGTTTCCTTATGTGGAAAATAGTAGCTGCCTTCTTTCTTCTGTGCTCATGTGTGTTTCCAAGAGATTAAAAGTCTTCTCTCAAAAGGTGCTGTCCATCACTTACCTTCATCGTTCAAGATCATCTCACTGTGGGGCTGAACAATTTGTGTACTTCTGGCTCCTCCCTGTGTGCCATATCATCTCACTGTCTTTTAAGCAAAATTTCATATGAAACTTAAAAATCACTCTGATAATATCTGCAAGTATCTTAAATAGTCCTACCTCACATTTATTCATTCTCTGTTTCACAAATATATATTGCATTAAGTTAGTACACCGCTAGTGTGTAGGAAGCAATTTGGGTTCTGACCTTGATCCTGTCCTGACTGAATCAGTGGCAAGATGACTGTTGCTTGCAATGGGCTGTATATGACACAACATCCAGTATTTCCACACCACTGTCCCTGCAGAAGGGATGACGTTGCAGCTGGTGGCTTTACACTTCCTTCCAGGCTCTCCCTGGGCTACTAGGGCTCCTTGGCAATGCATGTGACTCTCTTGTTAGGCGTTGTCAGGTCCAGTTTATGATACACAGGTGTGATGTGAAGACCTTTACAGTCCAAACCCATTTTAGGACTATAAGCATTTTCTTGGGATAAATCAGTTATCTTCTGTTTCTCTGGTTATTTTGGTAGAGGATCCAGAGGAGCCAAGAGTATCAACCTAAGAGGAGATCTCCTGGCAGCCATGCAGCTTTTTCAGGCTTTCAGGGACATAACATGTTCTTGTCCTGATCTCTTAATGGTTGAACTGGTACCATCACTAACCTGCCCTGCCTTGTGCCTAGGAGCCTTATAAGCAGAAGAATAACTCCACTGGTGGGCATTCAGCCAGCAGTCAGAGATGACCTTGTATTAACCTGATGGTGGCTGCGTAAGCAAATTCCTTCTTGCTGGGAAACAGCACAGGCGATCGTACTTTGGAGAATGTGGAGGGTCATTTGTAATCTCTGGGCCGTCCTGGCAGAGCCCGTGAACAGTCCATGGGACCTCTGCTTCCCTTGAGACATGTGTGAGCCTCCAGAAGCATTTACCACAATATTCTGAAAAGGCAAAGATAGTACTTCTTTACTTTGAAAATATAAGTGTGACTTTAATCTGATGTTAATGGATCTCAGTTGTTGGGGTAGGATCACCACAGGCCGCAAAGCCACGCCTTGCTTTCTATGGAAATGTGAAGATGAGACAGATGACTCATGAGGCTGTTTTCTTCTTTTATCTGTCTATTTGCTTGTTTATATTAATGGTGCTGCTAGCAATAAACAAGTAGGTTATGAATTAGCATCAGCGAAGTGGAGAGGAGTTTTGGCTCAGGCCCACTGAAAAGAGTTTTACACAGTGTAGCACGGATGTTCCCCAAGGGCAATGCTAGAGTTTCCCATCTGGTGCTTCTTAATTTCCCTGTACAGTAGTTCACAGAAAGACAATGGCAATGCAGCGTTTAACCTGAAGATGGAAATCTTTTCATTGTATCTGGATCATCGAGTGGTATGAGCTACATGCTTGGTTGCTTCCTCCCCATTCATTCTTTTATGGGTGGACAGGAGAGACATGAAACCTGCCATGGTCCCACCAACCCAGGGCTAGAAAGCCGGTGCTCCCAAGCATGTGGAGATGGGGTACTTGGAGTAAGATTATAATCTGATGAGGTTGTGTAAGGAAATTCTGAAAGAAATTTCTGTCTATTTGTTAAAAAAATGATGTGCACCTGGTGGGGTTGTTGCATTCATAACCGTGCTTGTTGACAGGGGCATGTACACTACAAGTATAAATTGTGAACTGAGAGGGCTACAACTCTAATAGCTAAAAGTTAGCCCAAAGGAAGTATGAATTGAATCTCATTTGATTAACCCAGTACACAAACCTAAAATAACTCCAAGCAAACAAGTAGCCTTATTCTGGATTCCCTAACATTACTAGAGCCAAAACCTGACCTGCATATAATAGCAGGTGCTAACTGTACATTTAGCTATATAGCATAGTTAGTACAATTATATATCTGTACATACAATCGTATAGCCTAAATATTGCATTCACATTTTTCCTATCTTTAAAACATACGCCATCAGCAGAAAGGTTTAATCACTTGGTAAATGCAAAATACTGAGCGTCTGATGGTCTCACTTAATGGTTTAAACTATCTAACCCTGTAGCGTATCAGTTCTCAATGTTTATTAGTAAATGAAGTTCTGTTTGTGTCAGAGACCTGTAATGGCTTGGGTTAATGTAATCATCTCTAAGCAGAGCTACCCTTGAGGCCTACTGAGACATTTTAAGAGGCAGAATGCAACCATAGCACAGCAATGTGGCAAGAGCAAAAGATACTGTGGAAATTGTGGTAAATTATAAGTCTCTTTTACTTCCTGTATTATAGGAAATCTTAAAGAAACAATTTGAGTGCTTTAGGAAAACTACGCATTGGGAGTTCTAAGTAGTCTCCCGTGAAGACTGATTTTGATTACAAACCGTGGTAGATCTTTCATTTGACAGAAGTGTTACTGTAAGCATAAATACTGTAAGCATAAATAATCCAGTTGACACACTATTGATATATTGATATATATTGGAGGGATGGGAGAATTATGTTGTCATTAGACTCAAATGGAATATTTTCTCACTTACTGCAAATTTTAAGAACTTGTTAAATTTCAAAACATGCTTTATTCAAAGGTGCCTACAATTGTTTATCCAAACGTATTTCTTAAATATTGATCGGGTGCTTTTTTGTATCTTGAGATTGAAGGAGGTTTATTGCCGGTATCTATTTACATTATGATCTTGGAATAATCTGATTTGTATTCAAAAAAATTATTCTGAGAGAGCTTGCTGTTATGACTTTAAGTATGTGCAATGTAAAAATAATCCCTGTTAAAAGTTTATCATTTTCCTTACATATTCATTGTCTCATCTTTAGTAGAGGTGAAAGAAAGGACATGGTGGTTCTGAGGGGAGGCAAATTCACTTCAGGAAATTGCAACAAATTCACCGGTTGGCCAGAGGAGGGAGCGATGCAGCCTTTCTGGCCGGTGAGATCAATGTTTCAGCCTAAACTGAAATGTAATAGCTATTTTGGCAATCTGCTTTTGTGTCGTTAAACCTTGATTAACCCAATAATAAGAACAATAGGCTATACTTCACTCTTTCTGCTTCAAATGAAGACAACCCTCATGAATTCAGCAGGGATGCATAAGTATTAAAGGTAGTAAAAGTGGGGCACACGCAAGCTCATAACTAAAAATTGGATGGTGCACTGGGGATGCCTGACTCTCCCTGTGTTGAGGCAAAGCTTAAGAAACGAACTTGCATGCAGTAGGAGCCTTACGTATTGTGGGTTGTAAATAGTGCACCAAGAACATCAGTGAGATTTAAAATCAGGCACAAGTACAAAGCGGAAAAAAACACAGCCTTTTCTTCAGTTATATGTTAGCTTCCAGGCAACATAAAGATAATGAGCCCGTTCTGTGGGTATCTATATGGTCGAGAGAGTAATATCGGTATAGCACTGAGATAAAAGCTTTTAAAACTGCTAATCTACTCTTGTTTCTTAATGGGCAAAAAGGAAAGCTGGTGGATCAAAATTACCATGCAATCAACTTTGCGTTTATGTCGGAATTCACTATTGCCTATTAACACTGCTGCTATTTGATCATAATTAATAATAGGAAGGACAAAATTGCATTACATAAAAATGGAGGAAATATTATGACTGTAGAAGGAAGGAAAGAAGGAGCTGGCTGGGGGTAGGATAAAAGAAAAGCAAAAGCAGAACTGGGAAGGGGGGGAGCATCAATCTTCCAAAGTAATTAAATGTTATCTACTATCCTAGTATTTCCTTCACTGTTATTCCATATATCTTTAAAGATGCAGAAAAAGATGCATATATTTTTGTTACCTACATATATTAATATCTCTGACTATAGAAATCGGGACTACGCTAAAGCAGTTTTTCTGTTACTAACTACTTTGGGTTCCAAGCAGTGACTTTGGTATGCTACCTACAGTCAGTGTTGTCTGTTCAGGAGCAGAAAAAGTAGCAGAGGTCTTTCTTCCGTATCCAGTAGGTGTATGCTTGAAGTAGGCTGGCTACAGCTGGAGTAAGATCCCTCGTTTTCTTCTGACGATATACATCTAAGTGACACCAATATAAAAGTATTGCAGAACCGACAGACTTGCTGGGAAATGGTGTATGTATAGCTAGGCTCAAGAGCTGACTCGTCACCAACAGAAGTTTGACAGGGCCAATCCTGGTTTGGGGATCCTACTCCCAAAGCAGCCCTAACCCTGTTGGATGCTCCCTCTTGTTTTAATGTTCCAGACGCCATGGGCTGTTCTGCAGCTTGAAAGCCACCTCATTTCTCTCCTTTATGCATTTCATCCTGGCACTATTGTCATCCCTAGAGCTCCCTCTCCTCCTTGGCATTTCACTCTGTCATCTGTTCCTAAACTGCTGAGCCTGTGGCCACAATGGGGACAGTTAACATAACCACCCCCCCAGACACTGTTGCCACTTCAGCTACTTATTAAGTGTATGGCCCTGGTCAAATCTCTGGTGATAGCCCCCATGCCAGGAGAAGTAACAGTATTTTGGTATGCTGAAATGCTGTTATGAAATAGTACAAAAACAAGACATGGTGCTGACAATGGCTTGGTCCTATGAACTATATTGACTCAGGTAAAACTGCAATATTTTTAGCAGGGCAGCACTCCAAAGAAAACACTTCGGCTTGTTCTTTCTTATCGTGGCAGGGTTTCATCTCAAATGGTAAAGGGCAAGAGTGTATTTTTAGACCCACTTTCCTCCCTTGTAAGTGTGCTCAAGGGCTGTTTCAACTGATCACTTAATATAATTGTCTCTCTTTGGTTTGTTGTCACAGAAGGGGAGTAGGAGACTAATGGTTACATCTGCAAGTGATAAAACACACACCGATGTATTTCAGAAAAACTCGACCAGTTTCAGCATAGAAGGGCTATGATACACATTAGGAAGCTTGTCCAACTACGTTAAAAAGTCATAGCTCTTTAAACTTAATTTCCGAGTGTTTATTTACATCATTGCTGAAATGCTGCTTCCTTTCTAATCTAATAACTAGTGCAATTGCTTAGGCTTATGCAGCCTGGTTTCTCAGTAGTCCTTGGCCATGCTTTTTTCCGCATCTATGAAGCATTGTTAGAGTAAAATGGAGAAGTGGCAGCTGTTGGCATCAATAAGGCTAATGAAATGCAGAGCACATTTGCATATCCAGGTATTTCACCAATCTCCACAGCACACAGCGGACCAAATCCAGCCACGTGCAGCTTCTACCAAGTAGCTGAGGCATCCAAGGAAGCCTGTTTTCTGGTGTAAACATGGTTGCACTTGTACACCAAGCATGAGCTGATTGTAAGTAGAGCACAGGTGGATGTAGATTGTTGTAGCAGCAAGTCTTGCATGCATTTAAAATGTGTCGGGTCTGTAAAAGTTGGCATTAAGAAGTAAATAGAGTCAATATAAGGGTGTTGGTAGCAAGAAAAACCACTGGTGAAAGAAATGATGAAGCAGCCCTTTCCTAACCCTTCACCCAATTTAATTTGTACAATCTGCCATGGTCTCAGCTTTAAGGCTGGATTAAAGCCCCAGATTCAGCGCTGGGATAAACTGAATTCCACGGGAGTTGTGCCCATTCACACAAAGGCAGAGTTTGTTCCCGTAGAATAATGATGTGCCTTTCCGCCAATAATTTTACCACTTGAATGCCAAGTTACAGTCCAGAGGCACTTGCTTAATATCCCTGCTTCACTCGGTGTAAAACTGGCACCTCCAAGAGCTCCTCTGCTCTGGCCGGTTCGGTACATCACTGCAAGCTTTCAAAAAAAAAGGACTGCCTTCAGCGTTTTGCCTGGATCATTTCCCAGTCGTACAGTGCTTCCTAGCAGATGGCTACGTCCCTCTCCACCACAGTCAGCAGCAACTTTCTTCCGATACCCAGAAGTGAAGCTAGCAGAGTTGTAACCGTCCTGTGCATCTATCGCTGAGACACTGACGTCAGCGGGAGCCTGCACAGCCGTACGGCTCTGCCTGCGTCAGTCACAGGCCGTGAGGATCGGGCATTAATAATAGCAGGCAATTGGTAGCACCAACATTGAGACCCGATCTATTGGAACAATTTAGCTGTGGATGCTTTTATTTAATTTTTTAAAAAGCTTTTCTTACTCAGCCCAGTCCACTACCTGCTACATTCTTCCCTCTTTGGCCTAAGTTTCATGGTTTCAGTTTGCATGTTTATTCTGCCTAAGCAGGGTGGCTGCATCTGGTGCATTTTTGCCTATTCAGGCCTTTTCTTCGTTTCAATTCAACTTTTTTCTCCTTCATTTGACAAGTCATCTTGGGGAAGCATAGATGTGACGGTGTGTTTGCTTGTTTATTTTATGTACATGACAGAGCGCTTATATAATTTTTGAACATTTACTTGCTTACTGATCCTGTAGAAGGTAACTGCCCCTGACATTTTATATTTCCTGGCTAGCTGGGTTTCTGGAGAAACTTTCGAGAGCATTAACATGAAAACAACAGGAGCGATCCCTGTGGTTCTTTTCCCCTTCAGCTCTCTGCAGTAAAAGAACACCACTGCTTTGTTTTTCAGGTTGATGGCTTCCTGACACTTCTTTTTGGGCTGGCTAGCATTAATACCCTTACAGTAATCAGTGTCACTCGCTACATCAAGGGCTGCCATCCTGAGAGAGGTAAGGAATAAAGGC
The DNA here is from genome assembly GCA_013398915.1 of Dromas ardeola. NCBI lineage: Eukaryota > Metazoa > Chordata > Aves > Charadriiformes > Dromadidae > Dromas > Dromas ardeola. The sequence goes on along the minus strand of VYZM01015664.1, from coordinate 716,555 downwards.
AGGTCCAGTTCTGCCTTCATTGAACATGGTGCAAATCTGTATTTCGTTCAGTCACAGGCTATGTCAAATATAAATTAGATGCATTGGAAACCAGAACATAATGTAGTCATTTACGTTACAAACATGTTTGCATAGAATCCTTCAGGGTTAACCCAAATAAGAGCCAAATTATTACTAGTACACTTTGGTCACCGTGTGTTAAATTCACCCTTGATTCACCTAAACTCACCAAAGATACCACAGGTCCTGCTGACCCTCTGTGTTCTTCAAAATACAACTTAAATGACTCCTAAGTGATGCAGACGTTGTCTGGATCTTACCGTAAGCAACGAATTTCATCTTCTATGAGATGATGTTTGGGAAGTTTCCAGTCATTAATAAGATTCTTGTTCAGAAGGCTGCCCTGCATACAAATATTTTCACTCTTCAGGGTGTTTTGCTGGGGTCTGTGCACAGCAGGCATTAGGACTGCTTTAGATGGCACTGGGAACATTCAGTCTGCACATCTTGCCTTCAGCTTTTGTAGCACTGCGCAGCTTCCCATCCCCACATGCCTCTCCGGCCTCCTCTCCCTGGGCACTTTCACACTACGGGAGATGAAAATTACTCCTACCATCCACAGAACTGACCGTGACCTGACTCTGCCTGGACGGTCCCTATCTCCTGGCTGTCTCCCAGATCTGCAAATCATCATCACCACAGCCTCGCACCCACGCTTCTTCCTTCTTTATTGCCCTGTTTATCTGTAACCTGAATATCTCAAACAACCACTGTTCATTACTCTCTCCAGTGCTAGAAACCTTTTACTAACCACTCTCTTTATGTTTTTCTGAAGTTCATTTTTTATTAACCTTTGGTATAAATGCCTCTCTAAAGGCATACAAGCGTCTCGCTGTACAAATCTGATCTGAAATATTTTGCGTGTTTCCTGGCCTGTGAAATCCCCATCAGCAAGTCCATATAAACTTGCCGTCATCTACCCCTTTCCCTTCACGCCTCTTTACATCACCACGCACACCCCAGGCACTCCCCTTTGCAGGATCAGTAGAAACCTTTCCTTACTGTTCATCCTGGACCTCCTGCCTGCTGAAAATTTTGACTTCCACCGAGAACCTTATGTTTTGTTGCATAAGAACTTTATATGTTCTTATGAACCTTATGAATTATCCCTAGTCTTCCTTTCACCCATCCTTAGATAATGTATTCTCAGTTTTCATGCCTTTGTTGTGACTGGCTTGCATCACGTTTCAGGCAGAAACCTATTAATGTCCACAGGTAAAGCGTGCATGAATAGTATTAGCTGTGAAAAGAACTTCTGCAGGGTGGTCTTTTTTCCACAGGAAGTTCTTCTGCAGCTTGTTGTAATGATAGACTTGTTGAGGTTAATTTTCAACACAAATTGCTGTTGGAGCTGCTAGAATTTGGCTGTGGTGTGTTATACATCTTATATTCATTGCAAATTATTAAGTCCTATTTAAACCCCACGTTTCTCTTTTGCAAAGCTGTATCACATGTTCTGCTGAGGCAGTGCATAATTTATGTTTGCCTCTCGAGGAAATCTGAGCAAGTACCCAGTATAACTTTACAGAAATGTTGAGGAACAGAGATGGGTTAATGCCTAAATATTTTCTACGTAAATGAAGAAATAACCACAATGTATGGCAACAGCAGAACAGATTAAATAATTTGTATTGAATAGCCAATGTAGTTTGAGCATCTAATGTATTTTCTCCTTTTTAACCGGTAAAACCTTGATATGAATAAGAAAATCCTCTGAATTTAGACTTGTTTTTACAAAATTGCAAAACATAAGTCTAACGTAGAATTTGCTAACTCTGCAGTGCTCGACAAACACATTGTCTCCTGGTTAAAAGCAATTCATTTTCACTGTTCACAAATGGTCTTGAACACAAGCCTGACAGATGCTTTCAAATTTAAACTTTTCTTATGAATATGCATTTTTTGGTCTTGATATTTTTTTAAATACCTGCATTTTCCTTATTAGCTGTTGGTACAGGCGTGCATTTAGATTTCAGAGATACGTTTGCCTTTTAGATGTTATTTTCTGACTAAACCATGTCATTGCAGGTCACTGCATCAGCAACAGCAGTATGACGGTGGCTCTGGTTCTCATTTGGGTAGCAGCTTTCTTCTGGTCAGCAGCTCCATTACTTGGCTGGGGCAGTTATACAGGTAACAGGTACCTTTCAGTTGTACTTATTTGGCACCTCTCCACTTAACTGAACAAAAATACTTACCTTTCTTTCTTGCTGTTTGTGATAAACCAGACCGATTATCAGTGGAACCGAGAAAATCATTCATCATGGATGATGTATGGACAGAGTGTTGCCCACTTTGGTATCAGCTATAAAGAGATTTTTTTGAAGATATCTCAGGAAAGGCTTGGACCGAGTGTATATTAGCTATGAAAAAAAGAGAGGCCAGAAATATTTGGCATGGTTAAGCAATGAGATAAAGGAAACTCTCAAAAGACATCCTTCAAAAACTGTCAAGATTAGGAAGCTAGAAAATAACACAAGTTCCAGCAAGTTAAACTTGAAACTATAGTAAGACAAGCCAGAAAGATTTGGTGAAACAGTTTGTTGAAAATATGAAAACTAACATAGCAGAAGAAGAAAAAGACATCAGAAGTGATTAGGGTGCAAGATAAGGCCATAGCAAAAAAGGAGGGGGAAAAAACAGGAAAAATTTTGAATACTGAACACTGCAGTAATTCAATGGCTGAGGGATATTCCCACACCAGAAAATTTCTTCATGGGGAAAAGCTGGAGAAATTGTCTCAAATTAAGTCTCTAAAAATTCAACAAAACAAATCTCTAGGAACACGTGGTAATGATACAGGAGTTTTAACAACTGAAATCAGGTGACTGAAATTGTCCAGCAGTTTTCTGCCTGATTCCTGTAGGCACCTGCCTCCTTTGAGAAGTCGTTAAATCTATGAAGACTTATTAAAGCAGCTATGTGAATATATCTTCTTACAAATTAAATACATAAGCTTTGAGGTATCTCTGGACCCTTGAAGTACAGGTGTGAGAAAAGCATCCATTTCTATGATTGGTTAAGTCTTCTATCCTTCCCAAACCAAAATGTTACCAGGATATTAGGCTCAATGGATGTTTTGTTTGAGACAAAAGCAAACTGTTTAATAGACTGTTCTCATTTTATGTCATATTTTTGCACTCCAGATGTGTCAAGAACTTGGGGGGTTTGGACTGGTCATTTTCTGTGTATCTTCTGACGATCTATGTTTTCTTTTTACATTAATCTTATTAGTTCTTCATTTGTAGAAGGATTTCTGGTGTCCCTTTTTGGCCTTAAACTGGAGCTGGGGGCTTCTTGGGTATCACTGCCTTGTCGGGGCACCCAAGTGCGCCCATGGATCCTGTTTGTACTTTGGATTCAATTCCTTGACAATGGTCTTCAAGACCACCTCTAGAACCACTTCTCCCTACTGAGAATCACAGTGTTTTCAGGTTCCTGGGCTATCTGACTCTAAACACATTTCCATTGAGGGGCAGTCATGGAAATGTGGGAGCCCAGCAATGGCAAGGCTGGGAGCAGGCAGCGGGTGCCGGCAGACCACAGCACATTACACCTGGCTGCCTCGGACCTCTCACTTCTACACAGCAGCTCCAGGGGTCCCCAGGACCCCACTGATTTTTGGGAATGCCACTTGCCAGTGTCTCTGCAGAGGAGGGAAACACAGCTCTGAATTCTGACTCGCAGAAAATCTGCAGGATTTTCTTTTCGTGTCATCTGGAGACTGCTTTCTTTTTTCAGTCTAAAGTTTTCACGATCCAGAAACCTGGCATTAAGCCAGATTTTATGGTTATATTTTTGAATCTTGGGGTCTACTCATGAAAAAGGTGAAGGAGACAAAAATCTGTTTCTATTACTGAACGCATCCGGACAGCAACACCTAGAGCTTCTGGTGTTAAAAATACCAAGCTCTTTTTGATGAGAATCATAAAAGAGATTTTAATCTTTTGCTCCATTAATTCATCCTGTCTAAACCTCCTACCACCTGTGAGGAATTAAGAGATTTTTTTTCTCCAGAACTATCACTGGATGTCAGAGAGAGATCGGTTGCTAAATCATGTAGGCTTCACCTGTATTATATCTCCAGAACTTGTTAATACTTGACGTACAAAATTTTTGTTCATGCTTCATTTATTTATAATTCAATTTGCTGGCATAACTGTCAGAAAAAAAAAAAAAAACAGCTTTTTCCACTTAAAAAGAAAAATCAACAACTCACAATCTATAGAAACCCTCTAATGCTACCGAACTCAAGTTTTATACCAGGACACATTTTCAGATACATCAGAGGGTCTAAAGAAGTCAACTGTTATTCATAAAAGTATTTAAGCAGAGACTGCACATTATTCCCACTGCCTTTCCCTTAAGTACCTGATCAGCAAATGTCCTTTTGTAAATCCCACTACTGCAGATCCTGCAATCTGCCTAACTTCTTTTTTAAGAGTCTCCAGCTGCTTTGTAGTTGCAGAACTGTATGCTTCCCATTTAGCAAAATGTCTTGTATCTTTCTAAGTACTTATATGTTTCATCTTCCCATAATCTTTATTATTAGCTATATCAATTTGCTTTCATGGCTCTCACTACAGTAAAAATGTAACTGCCTTTTTGTTTCTATTAAAAACCCCTCAATATTTTTATTTCCTACTTTGCTATGTAAGTAGTGACTTTTTACATCTGGTGTATTGTGTCTTTACAATTGCCTGTTGTGCTGTTACAGTGCTCATTTTAGGAAGTTACTAAGTAGCAGATTATGACAAATAAGAGTAGGTAACACTCAAAAATCTCAAACCTACTGAATAAATACCCTTTTTTTTTTTCCTAATAAAGTATCACAATTTCCTATTCAGAGACAACAGTTTGAGCATTATGGATGTACACTGGAAATCTAAACTGGACAGAATGATAATACTCATTAAAACTTGTTACGGTCTAGCTGGTCTTGAAAAATTGTTTACGTAGGAAATTATGTCACAGCTCATTAAATCAGAAAGATCAATCAATTCTTTAGTGCTTAGAAGAAGAAAAATGCAGCATTTGAACTGATAAATTAATAGCTCAAAAGCAGATACATGTTCTAAAAATGGTAACCAACTTATTTTTGCTTTCCAGATCGCATGTACGGCACATGTGAGATAGACTGGGCAAAAGCCAACTTCTCTACAATCTACAAGTCCTACATTGTCTCCATTTTTATCTGCTGTTTTTTCCTACCTGTAACAGTCATGGTCTTCTCATATGTGTCAATTATCAATACTGTCAAGCTAAGCCATGCGTTAACAGGACTGGGTGATCCCACAGACAGACAGAGGAGAATGGAGCGGGACGTCACCAGGGTGAGTTTGGGTTTCACATTGGGTGGGATTTATCTCAATGAAATCTGTCTTTCCAAAAATTGGTCCCAACTAGAAGAGAAGAGAGAACAAAACAAATCAGTCACGTTTCATTTCTCTATAATCTCTAGTGACAGAGCTGAACTCAGTGAAGAATATGAGGATTGTTTAAAACTCCCACCCCCATCAGTTGGCTAATATTGGTGCTACATCACATGTGAAAAATAATCTAAATATAATTGGAGTGGGTTATACCATACAAAAACAAAAGTGTGGTTTGGCATATGTTCTTTTCTTTCAGAAGTTACATTACTTCTGAGCATACACAGAAGTTACAGTGGAGATCTCAATTTACTTACTGTTGACTTAAGTCTACCCAAAACCTTCTTAATTCATATAAACATACAGGGGACTGTAGCTATTTTCATTCCTTTAGATGAGGCATTTGCCACCATGCCAAAAGTAGATATATCGCTTCTAGGTCTGCCTGGCTCCATCAAAGCGAACCTTTTGCTTGCCTGTACTCTGCTGTGAGCCATACCCTCAGGACAATCTGGTGTTTCCCTTCCAGCCAAGTGTCGAAGCTGCTTCCCTGATGTAGTCTTACAGAATAGATTTAAGACTATTCTTCTTCTGTCTTTTAGGTTTCCATTGTCATTTGCACAGCCTTCATTATTGCATGGTCACCATATGCTGTCATCTCTATATGGTCTGCCTATGGTCACCCTGTGCCCAATCTTACCAGCATCCTTGCCAGTTTGTTTGCTAAGTCTGCCAGCTTCTACAATCCTATTATCTACTTTGGAATGAGCTCCAAATTTCGGAGGGACATTTTCATCTTGTTCCATTGTGCCAAGGAAGTCAAGGACCCTGTCAAGCTCAAACGTTTCAAAAACCTCAAGCAAAAACAACAAGAGCCTTCTCAGAAAGAAGAGAAGTATGCAGCAGAAATGCACCCTGCACCAAGCCCTGATTCCGGGGTGGGAAGTCCTACCAATACCCCACCTCCAGCAAACAAGGAAGTGTGTTTTGGTGTTCTTGATACACCATCTAATAACCCTGATATTGAATGTGATAGACTGTAAGTTTTGTGGAGACTTAACACATGCACCCCCTTTGCGTTCAGGAAGACCCTCTTCAGATCAGCGCTTGGGTGATTTCCTAATTCCCAATCCATCTGTTTCTTGCTATAGCACTGATGACTATACAAGTCAAGCAAATCAGACGGTAGAGTGATATTTTCCTTCTGTGTAGGTACAAAAAGCTACGAAGCGCATTACATTGTAGGCAGCACACCCAGTGCCAGAAACATTTGATTTTCACATGCGGGCAGAAAAAGCAAGGCTGACTCGTGAAGAGCAAGCATTAGCTAACAAAAATAACTAATATGTTCCTATCCAAATTTTATTAATTAGGAGATGGCATTTCCAAATATGTTTTTTGCTCTTCAGCAGTCCCAGCCATAGAGGATCGTTTTAGCTCCGTGGTGCTGTAGGAGAAGATGGGCCCTGCTGAGATGGCCGTGGAGGTGCTGCATCTCCAGCGGCTGGGAGCCAGTAGGCAAAGCTCCCACCGTGGGGCTGCCGGGCCCCGTGCCTGCGTGTCTGATCACCTGTGCCTGACTCTGCGTGTGTCTATGCAGGCGCTAGGAGTTGTAGATCTTGCCGTTCGCTAGTCACTGTCATCTGAACAGTGGCTTCACACTTTTCCTCGTTGGTCTGCAGAATTATTTCCACCTTCCCTGACGTTCCCAGTGAGCTGGGCCTTGCTGTAGCATTCAGATTCAAGAAAGCTGGCCTTTAATTTTACTGATCTGTCTCCAAACCGTTGTTTTTCTACTGACTATTAAGGTGGAGCAAGAGATGGTGTACAGGCAATGAAACCAAAAAAGACACTAAAGGTTTTAAGAGTACTGATGAAGTGTGGCATCAGAGCTATTTACAAAATATAATCCAGCACTTCACTGCTGCTTCTAAAGAAAGTTTTTGTACCTGCCTATGGGTAAAAAATGACTTTTAGGTAAACGTAACTAAGTAGTAATTAAGGATAGTGATTTAAATAGCTAAGCTTTAGGCTTAATTCAGCAGCAAGACGATTAGATGTTATAATATCCAGTTACTCCACCAAGTTTATTTTACAGATTGAAAGTGAGGATATATATCTTCATAATTCCCCATCTTGGAAATTAACTGCATACTGAGAGACTTCTGTACAAATGTCTCTGTATTAGCTGTGGAAATTGTGGGTTCCTTTAGTGCCATTTGCAAGTTAAACGAGGTGGAGGGGGAGAAGAAAAAAACCCCATCAACATTGGTTGCTAACCTCACTGCTATTTATGACTTTTTGGAATCTCACTGTCCGGGTGTGCTAAAATGTAGTTGTTTTGCAAAAGTATGCTTTTCCAGATGTATTTCTTGGGAAAGTTACAAAGAGCGCCTGCCTTCATTTCCCCCATTACTCTATTTGTTTTGAGAAAATCACCTGTGTTTTGAAGTTAAAAACAAATAAACATTATAAGCAACAGTGGGGAACTGTGTTTTCTTTCATGGCCACAGATCTGAACTACAAGAGTATTCATTTTTGTGGAAAATTTTGGGATATGGGTGCTATTTCATTACCATAAGTAATTAAAAGCAAATAAGTAAACAGTGTGCTTCCAGATAAAAGTGCTTGCCCTAGCTGCAGAAATAGATGAAATCGTTTAGGGCAAAGCCCTGTCATGGCTGGATGAAGCCAGGCTGGGCCAGCCAAACCTAGGGCGCAGTTTTGAAAGCTGCTGGGTGTAGCACAAAATCTAGCTTGGTAACCCTGCTGGACTGAGCCCCTTCTCACTGCTGAGAGTGCTTGGGTTTTCCTCTAAAGAAAGAGGAGTGCCATGCATCCCCATCGGATGCGGTTCTCGGACGTACCTGCAGCCGCAGGTGTGCCAGACACCTGCCTGTGGAGCCTCCGTGGCCATAGACACCAGCCTAGCTTTTAAATCTGTGTTTCTGCTGATTCATGGATAACTAGGCAAAATTCTCGCCCTGCTGCCTTGTAGAGATGCTGTTGATCTGCAGGATTCACTCTGACATGGAAAGGTGTGAAAAGGGGAAGGTGGAGCAACAAGGCCATTTCCAAGAGTGCCCCCAAATTCCAGCTGAAATCTCTACTAGTTTATAGGCCATTGAGCGTGTACAGTGAGGTTAGCCTGGGGGAAGAGGAGGGAGTAGTAAAATTGAACCAGAATAGGAGCAGAGCAGAGGAAAAATATAAGAGGGGGGGGACAAGATAAGCAGGGGAGCAAGGGGCCCGGAGCCAAAGGATGCATACTTGCTGAAAGACAACTGGAAAGAGCCAACACAGAAAAAGCCTTGACTGGACTGCAGCAGACCTCCCTCCTGCAAGGTCTACAGCTATAGTCCTTTGTGGGTGTATGGTAACACCGTGGGACTGCGTATCTTGTAGAGTAGAATATCTGGTTTTGCAAGTTACTCAGGGGAAAAGAGGATGGATGCCTTTGCAGGCACCAACCTGTGCTCCAGGTTCAGTAACAGCAGGAGCACATTTGTCACTGAAGTTACTCAGGTTAAAAGCTTCCAGCCCTAAAGCACCAGTGCCCTGCGGCTGTACCCAAGACACCAGCAAGCGGCTGGAGGCAGAAGAAAGGCCCAGAAGCTGTTACTGCTCAAGTGCAGGCAAGGGAATGTCCTTCAGCATTTCAAGTGTGCAAATCAACACAAATCAATTTGTAAAACACTTTGCCTGCGTCTTGCGTTTCCTCCCCCTCTCTCTGGTCCCACACATGTGGGGATAAGGCTGGCCCCTGCTGCTGCCTCCACAGACGGGCTCCTCCACCTGCTGAGCCCACACTGCCGGTCAGCGAGGAGCAAAGAGTTCAGGAGCTTGAGACAGCAAGGACAGACATGGTCTCCCTGTGCTGAAGGAGGATGATGGGGTTTTATGCTTTTTACTTAGCAAGAATGAAGTACAGTGCAAACAGCGCAGAGAGCCCTGGAGTCAAATTACTCCTCCCCACAGCCTTGCTGCTTCCCCACAACCTTGGATTTTCTTCTACAGTGGATGAGTTTTAGCAGCAGAGATGCGAGAAGACTGTTGTCCTGACTGGTATTCTGGTGACAAGGATGCTTTTCTGGGAAACCGCAGCTTTGAACACAACACTTTCTATCTCAGACAGTCTTACAAGGGTGGTCCCACTCACCTTGACAAAGCAAAAGACTACTTTCTCTTCAGAAACATTATATTTTTACATTTTTCTGATGCAAAAAGATGATGGGTGTGGCAAAAGCAGGGATAGATGTGATATCTCCATGAGAGAGGACATCTCATCCTAGTGCCACTCCACCATGTGTGATGGCACACAGCAGGTAGGTAGCGTGGGCTTGCTAATAAGACCTGGTTCTTCCACTACCTCTACCACCAGGGGCCTTTTTCAATGTGTTTTGTATTGAAAGGATTAGTGCCAGCCTGCACAAATGAGATCTTAACTATTGCTAGTATCCAAATTGTCTTTTGTCATGAGGTAGGAGAAAAATATTCAGATCTTCGTCCTTTTGGCATAGAAGTTTTGGCATGTAGGCTCCTTCTGTCTCTTGCTGAGCCCTAGATATTACTGTGAGATTTTGTAATTGTTGGGGTTGGGTTCACGTATGACACACTAAAGTAGCATCATCTGGCAGAAGGCAGTAGGCCAAGAAATCCTACCGTTTCCAAAGGATGCTCTCAGCACTTGCTGTCTTGTTCCAGCAGCATCTGAGGCAGAGGTTAGCCCTCCTTTACCCTTAGATGGAAGAAACCCAGCCAAAAAAAACCTTGCTAGCTGTTGATTATCCATTTCTGTACTTACAGACCTGTTGACATCATTAAAGCACTCTGGCAAAAATGACGTGCCTGAGCGTAAAAAAGCCACTCTGCGAAAAGCTTGCAGCCTTTAAGCCACTCTTTAAAATATGCCTTTAGTAACTCTACATATTCATTTCCAAACATTTCCCAACTGTTTTGATTAGCTATTGATTAGTACACTCAGCAGGTGGGTTCTTAATGGTTACACAATTCATGTATTTACATGTGTATCAAAATCTCATCAGCTCTTACTTGATTATTTCTTGTTATCAATATTATTCATAATTATGAACATACCGGTATTATATCATAATCACTGCAGTTAGTAATCATGAAGCGCAGTTATTAATACTCACTTGTACACTTGACCTTGCAGGTGGATTATCAACATCCCTGTCACTGACACAACCCTTTCACTTGGGCTACACAGTTGAAGCAATTACTTCTGTTCAATTTCCACATTTAAAAATAGCCTCTTCTGGTCTGGGGCAGGGAGGGGGGGAAAGTTATTGTTATCATTTGTTTATTTATGCCAAGAAAACCTTTGGGGCCCACATTTCCCCTGCTGGCATTTTCGCCAAACTGAAAATTCTTTAGGGTGTCAGCACGTTGAAATAGATAGTGACATTTCTTAATAGCTTTGACATTTCTAATGGTAACATGAATAACTTGAGTGTGTAGTTGGAGGGAGTGGGATAGCATACTACAGTCCGGTCCCTGTTCTCAGTGCTATTATGCTTTTTTATCTAATGAGTCACGTAAGAGTATTTCTTGTAGCAGAGACCAGAAAACAGGAAATCCCCCTCCACCCCTGTGCAAACTACTCAGGCTTGCACCCCCTTGCAGGCTCTCTCCACCCCTATAAATCCTTCATTCTTTGTGGCACAGATTGACAAAACAAGAGAGATAAAGAGTGTGCCCACCCATACATGGCCTATGGTTTGCCACTTTCCTCAGGAGAGAGATGGAGACAAAATCCCTTCCTGAGGGTAGGACTGGACAAGAACGTTGTTCTCCTGCTCCCCTGGGGAATGCTCTCGTCGCTGGGAAATAATGAAAAAGGTGGGGAACACTACCACATCTGTATTTTCAACCACCCTGGCAAACCAGGCTCTCTTGCAACGCTGTGTGTCCCCCTCTGCCTGCCTCTCAAATTGCCACAGGCTTGGTGTCTGAACCTTCTCAGTACATCAACAAATACAAAGGATTTTTGTGAATGCTTTGGGAACTCTGCAGACCAAAGTGGAGGTGCCTGGTGGGTCAAATGGGTCTGTGTCTAGTATGTGGTCCGAAGTGCCTAATTCTGTTCTGCAGCAAAGACTCCACAGTAGCTGGCCCCCAATCCCTTCCTGCATTGATGATCTAGGAATACGGAAAGCTACAACACTGTGCAAATGAAAAACAAAATACCTCCAAGGTCTTCATGGCCAGCATATATTCCTGCTTTCGGGGAGGTGGCAATTAGGTGATTCCAGACGAAGCAGGCTAAAAGCTGAAAACAAGATCTTCTCCACCGAAGAACAGAGTAAAGGTACTACTGAATACACATATACACAGATCCTGCAAGAAGCTTTGTGCCTGGAAAACTCTTATAAAACTTCATATACCCACATTCAGATTAAAAGAGGTAGCTAAGTGAATTGCATTGACTGCAGGACAGAACAGGAGCCTGTCATCTGGGCCTGGGGTTTTATCTACAGCTTTGAGAACACAAATATGTATATAATACATATTTCTGAAATTTTGAGGTTGGGTTTGGTGGTTTTTTTTGTACTCTGTCTCTATAACAATAACTCATCCTAAAAGGGAAGCAAGAATGCGTCCTTCCTGATGTGCAGGAGAAACACGAGAATAAATTTAAAATTCAAGGGATGTCAAAGTAGTAATACAACAAGAACACAGAACAGTAAGAAAATTACAAAATGAAAAGTAATAATCCCATTGCTAATACAAAAATCAGGGCCATGCTGAATGATAAAAACAAAAAAAAAGAAGTGTCTATCAGCTGTCTGTGCCAATAATCATCATCTTTTATGCTCACTGAATGAGAGAAAAGCCCTTTGGGGATAACAAGCACGCAGCATTTAATTATGTAATAGGATGTAACCTCGTAAAACAGGAGTGGAACGACTTACAGAAGTCACTGCAATAAGTGCCCTCCCTTGTTGATATATGACAGCCTCCAGTAGCCTTTGACACTGCAGGCCGGCCAGCCTGGCTGCTGGAAAGACCAACACTTGAGCAAAGCTGGGATGGTGCTGGAGGGCACACGTGTGGCTGGAGGCACATCAGACAGGCCTGGCACAAGGTCAGTGCAAGCTGCCCGAGAAGGAGGTCCCTATGTGTGTCACAGCTGCCGCAGTATTTGCAAAAGGAAGTATGAAGCCAAGAACAACGTTTAGCAGCCCAAATGAGAGCATGAGCGTGTCTTGGTGATGTGACCTGGCAGAGCCTTACCAAGCGCCAAGGACAAATTTCAAATGGATTCATATCATATAACGTTCAAACAGAGAAGTGGGAGAAACTTAGTGAACTCAGGGCATGCTTCACACCACTGGTAAGCTGCTGTATGAAATGAACAAAACTAACTTCTCTGAGAACAAGGTAGCCAATCCCTAGGATAGCGTGTGGCCTATATGTGGATTTAAAGGGAACGGAAAATGGGCTTTACCTGATCCTTGACTGATACTGTGTTTACCTGACAATCCAGCCCTCCGCTTCCTTTGCTGTAAGGCAGTCAAGTACAGCAGCATTAGCACGTGTCCTATAAGAAAAAAAACATCAACCCAGGCAAATGACAAGTTCAAGAATAGTTAAGTCCTGGCTCCGGACATGAGACCCATATCTCCCCACAATGTGAGGGAGCTATTACCAGGGCATTCCCCATCCTAGGAGTCATAGCAAGGGAAAACATTCACTTTTGGAAAGCTGATACACCTTTTTCTTTGAAAGTTGCTATACATTCTTGAAAACACACATTCTTGGAAAGTTAATATACCTTAATGTGATGGCATAGACAGGGAGTCTAAAGGAGGGAAGGCAGAGCATCATGAAAGTCACTGATCACTGTCTGACTATTAAAGCACAGGAACACCTTGGCAAGTTGAAGAAAACTCGGATCAGCCATACAACATATAAAAGGACAAAGAAAATGGGCTACCAGGACAGTAAAATTACTACGCTTACCTCATATTTCACTTTCTCCTGGTCTGACCCAATCCAACAGAGGCATGCAAACACCTGCAAGGACCAGAGGTGTAGCACGGTATATTTGCCCTGCAAATTGCTTTCATGGGTTTGCTGGGAGTGCAGGTTAGACCTGTGTCTGGGGAGCTGTTGCCTATTTGGTGAGCTTCAGTACTGCTTGAACTGGCTGACTTTTATTTGGGACTGCTAGACCTTGGTTAAATTCACAAGAAGCTTCTGAAAGAAGTCAGAGCTTTTACAAGAGGTGGAGCACATGGGCTCAGAAAGTGTGGGGAAAGGTAACTGTTTCTCGGAGGGCTGTAAGGAAAGACCAGGCTAGCACTAGGCTAACTGATCAGGTATGTGCAGATAAAGAAGCTACAAACCTTGACATCACAACATACAACTAAGAAGGGCAAGTCTCTATCAACTTATGGGCTGCAGCAGTATTTAGTAGACTTGGGTCTTCCTCAAGTTAGCATAGGCCTCCTGTTTCCTTATGCCCCACTCACTGTCTCTGCGTAATGGTTGCTGGTGCCCACTCACATCTCTGTTGATTTGCTGTGACCCTGACGAGAAACGACATCCCAGTTTCATATTTCCAGTCTAACAGAAATCCCACGGTTCAGGCTTCGTGTTAGCAGCTTGTTCTATTGCCACATCCCATATTATATCCAATATGCACTATTAGTAGGTGATTTGGCAACAGATAAAGGAAAGCACAGCCAAAAACCAGAAAATTAGCACAGGTGAATACAACACCAAAGCACTTTCTAATAAGAGTTCTTACTGCAAAGCAGGCACATTTTTTCCCAGTTGCTTTTCCTCATCCCACCTACTGTGAAAACGGAGCATCACCATAGAATAGTGAAACATGGGGAGTTCCCACAATGTTAGCTCTTACCTGTTCTGCTCGTAAAGAGCCCTTTAAGCATTTACCATACTAGCAGCAAAGAATAGGCCTAGCAAATGCATCAGAAAACCACTACTGAGAGTAATGCCTCTGCAGTCCTCTTGCAAAGACAACATGGATTTGCAAGCATCTCCCCTTTACAACCATATGCAACAGAAATTAAGTTGGTGTTAACAATCTCTACCTGGGCCAACACTTCTGGCTTCATAAAATTTACTTCTCCAAATAAGACCCACACACTGAATCTGCTCAGTAACCTACAGACTCTTCCCTAATGCCTCCGTCTGCAAAATCTGGAATTATACTTCACCTAGAAAGTTCAGTGGGCACAGTCAGGTCGGGGGATGCTCAACATATGGTCTCTCAGCTGTAGAGAGGTCTCTCAGCTGTCCCAAAGGTCTCTAATGAAGACAATATGCCTCAGCTGCCTCTAATCCTGAAGAATAATCAAAGCAATCAGGATTTCTGAATAGCAGAATGCACCCAAAGCACTTCTGCCATGAAAAAGTCAGGTTTATTTTTTAATATGGGATCTTGCACAGTAAGCAAAGAAAAAAACAGCTATCATCTGGGCAGTCACAGTCACTAACAGTGTTGAAATTATTTTCTCTACTTAATCACTAAAGCAAGTCTTCTTCATCTCTCATGGATTTACAGCATTTCACTGACCTAGAAGTCAGAGCAGAGCAGAAGTGTCCTGCCATCCTAACCTGCAGCTGATCACAGGAAGCCCCCATTTTGAACTGACCATTTTCATGCCTTAGGATGAGGACAACGCAGCAAAGCATGCTTTTCCAGACTCTCTACAAGAAGACCAGTTCATCCCCGTTGGTCTGTAAATCCTTGTAGTAGCCCAGGTTACAAACAGAGGATGAAAGACGGGACCATCAGGCAGCGAGGGGACATACTTCCAACCTCTGGCTGCCATTCAAGCCCTTCCTTGACACCTGGATAAACCCAGCAAGGATTAAGTACGCTCAGCAGTGCCGGGCAACTGGCCTGGTCTGCGTGGCTGGTCTCCCCCTTCAGCACTGCTTTGACGTAGTCACAATTATTTCAGGCTTTGTTAACCAGGCATGGGTCAACTTGACTTGCTCAACAGCAAGCTTAAAAAACAAATAATCCAATTAGTGAAAGAAACAAAGTGTAAAAGTGTTTGGAAAGGGTTGAGAAAGCCAGGAGGAGCAGCCGGCATGTCCCTGGTGGGACGTCTCCCTCCAAACAAGGGCGCACAGAGGCCCCTTGTTAGCTCGGCGGGGACGGCAGCGTGCCTGCTTTTTGAACCCCACAGTCCTCAGGACCGTGGCATTTCACTGGGACTCAGAAAATCAACGTGGGGGGGACAAAGCCCCGTACGCCACGCAGGCATTCAGGCTTGCAGATAAATAAACTCCAGAGACAAATACTAACATTTGCAACTGCTGCCCACTTCCGATCCTACAACGATGTCTCAGCAAGGACTTATATAAAACTTCCCTCAAGCCCATCAACCCAGCCTTCATTAGGCAACAACAAAGAAATGTCAGAAGTGATTTAAGAGTATATCTTTAGCCCTGAAATGAGTGTTTGTGCTTAGGCTGAGTGGGGAGACGGGAGTGGGAAGAGGAAGATTGAGGAGCGTTCACAATTATTCACAGTGCAGACACGGAATATATGTGTGGGGCTATTCATTCGAAATGTTGTCATTGATAACGGCATTCAGCTGCAGAAATCCCTAAATATCATTTAGAGAGAGAGACACAGCTCCTCTGCCAGCCTGGAGTGATGAAAATTCAGGGCTTTGGCTCAAATTCCTTGTAGCACCGCTCCAGTCCTGACCCTCGCTGTGTAAAACCTTGTGATTAAGAAGCTGTGTGACGGCAACAAACCCCACCATCGATGGTCTCCTTCAGAAAGCGTCACCACAAATATTACTCCTTGCAAATCCAGGGCAAAATCCCCCCAGTCCTGAGTAATGGCTCAGCTTTGGTGTTTATGGCCACGGCAGTTTCAAGACCTGACCAGGTCTGTAAGATCGGCTGTTGAGGCACTGAGGAAAACCCAAAGTCTTCCCCAACAGATATGTTTGTTCCTGCCAGATCCAAGCAGCCAGGTCCACACCTACATCCCCCCTGCAGCTTCTCCCCACAGTGCCGAGGGAAAGAGAAACAGAGGGCACCAGAGGGGAAACATCCTGTCTCCCTTCTCCATCATGCCCTTGCTTATGTGTTTAAATCTGTCTCTTGGAGCAGGGGCAGAAAAGGTTATCCCTTTTTATCCTAGAGCTGTGGGACAGAAATCCGATTCCCTTGCAAGCAACAGCAAACTGATGAATTGTAACTTGCAAAGATTTTGTCCACAGCATCTCAAGATGAGGCCAAGTCACAGAACGATGAAACGTTTAGAGACAAGAGGACACCAAGGCCAAGTGCTTGGGCGCTGCAGGATAAGGTTAGTCCCTCCTATCAAAATTCTTGTGCGTAAACCTGTTCTTAGACTTTCTGAAGTTTTGTAGATTACAAATAATAGCCCCACCGACAGCAGTAAATTACATACCCTCCAACAACTGTTTATGGCATAGAAACTCATGAAACATGCACACACCGCCTCTGCCGTCCCACTGATGGGCTCTCTGGGATCGCTCTTGGTTAAACCTGTTGATTTCCACTCTATAAAATAATTGATGGCAGAAGTGACGATGTTGCAAATCTCTTCTGAAATACCAGCCCAAGCACCAACATCTAGTTCCTAGGAACCACCTTTTTCATAGCAACTGACTCCATGGAGACTTGCTTGCTCCGTCACTGTTTCCCACAGTGCTGCTAAGTTCTTGGTCACCCATTTTCTGAACACTCCTTGCTTGCATGTCACCGTGTGCATGCACCGCTCTTGTAGAAGGGCAGGCATGGTGATGGAAAAAGATGGCGTGCAGAGGGCCATGCTCAGTTTTCTTTTGAATTCCATTTATCTGTTGTCTTGCATTTCTTGGACCTCTTAGCGGGCATCAGCCTGATTTTGTGCCCCTGACTCTGTGACCTTCAGAAAGTCCAGCCTTGGAAATGTGAAACAAACTAAATGGGGAGTTTACTCAAAACTTCCCATAGCTAGGCAGACTTGTTTGGCAAAATGCAACCCCCACAGTAACAGCAATTCCTTCCCCCTGGCCTACGTGAAAAGAAACAAACAGAAAAACAGACTAACAGCAAAAAGTCACTACAAATTCAGCCAATTTATTACATGCAAATCAGTACTTGTTTCAATTTTCTTACTCATTCCTGTAAATTGACTTTTTATTAGATGATGAAAGGTATCCACATATTGAAAGAAAAGAAGAAAAAACAAAGCTGTAAGGCATGAATTTTGTGAAGACCAAAGAAATTCACTTTAGAGCAGCAGAGGCTTTAAAACGTAATTTCCCAAAAAATCACTGTCTGGTTAGCTGGACAAGAACAGCTGGATGGTAACAATTATAATTAGCACTTGCAGGTTTCTTAACAGGCTTTCCCACGCAATGCCGCAAAGGAGACACAGCGAGCTTCTGATGGCATCCCGTCAGGCATCTGAGATCCTTTAAGTATTAATGCAGAGTATATACACATCTATCCCAGGCCACAGCAAAGGAGTCTCGATGGCAGAAAGCCCGTGAAGAGGACACGGTGAGAGGGGAGCTCAGCAAACACAACAGGGGCTGAATGCGGAACGACTGTGCAACGACCCAGGGCCCTCACCAGCCACTAATTACAACTCGTTTGGGCTGTCAGCAGCAGCTCCACCACTCCACTGCACCAGAGCAAACAGCCAAAGCGATCAGTGAGCTGTAACGCTGGGTAGTGTGCAATATTTAACTTCGCAGCTGACACAGCTTGGTTCCCTACTTTATTAGCTCACTCAAGAGGGGAACGCATCATTTTACGTGGCTCTGCAGGCCTGACACCTCCAGCTCTTACACTGGCATGAATCAGGATGGTCTCCTCTGCTCTCCATGAGAGTACGTTACCCAAGTGCAATATGCCATATGTGTTTCTCACGGATCATAAGTGTCTTTCACTTTATTGTAAGGGACTCGCAGAAACCACCACCAGCACTAAACACCTAAGATAAACTCACCACGGAGAGTTTAAAGCAGCTTTGGGCTGCTCTGCCTCGCTGAGCTGCCAGTGGAGAGGCAGAAACTGAAGCAGGATCTGGACACACCAAGGTATGGCTGTAGCTGTAACTCACCGAAATTAACACAACAGATGACCCACTTAGCCTTCCTCTCACCTTCTCCCTGGGACTCCCAACCTCCTACCAGGACGCAACAGAAACCATTAGGCTTTTGCAAACCGAAGTCCGAGCACTGACCTCAGCACATGGGACGGTGTTGCAGGGCTGTGGGTGCAACAGCAGGAAACATTTTTCCCATTTGCCTGGTCCTGAGCAACTCCTTCCCAGCACACGCGTCTTTGCAGCACGTATCGCCAGACCCCTGGATGTCTCTGGGAGCCGTGAGGACGATGGGCGTCCCTTTCAGGGCTGTGAAACCCAGAACCCGTCTGCAACATCTTTTTTCTTTTCGTTGCTGGCTTAAAAAATGGTACGTGCTTCAGACATCCTTACCTCTTCTGACAGAACCCACTGGTTTTTGAAGCTACTTACTGAGCTACTTGCAGAAGAGCTCCCCATCAATCCAGCTGAAGCAGGCCAGGTTAGAGGACAGGGCTCTCCTACAGCAGCTTCCTTTGCTCATGCTGGGGAAGGCAAGGTCTGGCCAGGCCAGCTGTGAGGTGGTAACCGGCTGCTGGAGATGGCAGCAAGGAGCTGCAGGGAGTAACCGCCTCTCGGATGCCTTTTGTGGAGCAAGGCCTGGGAGACAGGCTCCTGGTCTTTCTACAGGTGTGTGTCCTCCTCTGTATCTTCAGAACCCCAAGCACCTGTTCAAACTCAGTTCTGTAAGCGCTGTGCTTCTCAGCTTTCTTTTCTGCAAAAGCTGCTTGGCTTTCTTTTTTTCTGAGGACTTATAAGAGCATGCGTGTAATTTAATTCTTTCTCTCCCAAAACTATTTTTCCCTTTCTTTCATTGTTTGCACTTCTTTGAAAAGAGCTTTGAGAACCTAAGGTGGAAAAATGTCAATTACTAAAGTAGCTTGGAAGCATTTACAGTATTTTCCATAGTATAAAACACTCTGAGGAGTTAGCAAGCGTAAAATGTAGAGGCTTTCCTCTTATTATTCTTACGGAGACTTAATGCTGGCAATTATAAGAATGCAAATGGTATTTCCAGCTTAACTGTGCTTGTCACTAAGCAATATATTAGAAGTAATTTACCTAATTTGGGGATCAAAATGCAGGCCTCACGTTATAATATATGGTTGTGGCAATGGAGGCCAGGAACAGAGGATAGAGCTTATTCAGAAAGATCTATTTTTCTAATAAGATTTGAAGAGTTCTCTTTTTTTCCTTTTAAACGTAAAGAAAGAGCAGCATTTCTTCTCAGGGTTTGATTTCAGAGAAGGATTTAAAATTGCATTGGCTCTTTCTGTGGCCCTTGAAGGCATCATAGAAGAAAGGTGGCTCTCCTTTTTATTTCTACATTACTGAGTTTATGGCTAATTGAATTGCTACAGCGTGGAGAGATGTTTATGCATATTGTCTGTTTTCTGCTTTTTTAAGTGGAAATGAAATGTGAGAAATTACCGGCTTACAAAGAGTATAGATACAGGCTACTGAACTGCAGAGACTTGTGTCTACGTCTTTTGTCACTTAGAGTACACCTCATTGCTCTGCATGGCTGGAAATGCCCCAAACAACTTGATGCTTGGATGGAATGGTAGAAATGGGCAGCAAAAAGGGTTATAGAAGTTCTTCACAGCTTAGTCACAAATATCCCGAGCAGGAGGAAGCAGGGCGAGATTCCTGCTTGCAGCCCTGCCCTGCAGCCCCCCGGAGTGGCAGAGCTGCTGCCGGCTCAGCCACCCTGGGCAGACAGCAGCATTTCCAACACTGGGCTGGTTCACACACAGCAGAGTAACTTTTTGAACGTGTTTTAGTGATGGATAGTAGTCTGGCGCTTCAACACCTTCACAGGGCGATGAACACCTTGGTGGTGACCAGTTAAAGGAACACCAGAAACACCATTTCTCCCATCCCGCTGGAAGTGAGAGGAGCAGAGGGATGGCGCAGAGACGGGGAGAAGGGCAAATGCTGGTGTTTCTGCCAGTCCACTGGGGTCTGCGTGCCTGGGGAGACCCTTGCATCACTCTACACCCTCCTTGTATCCACACCACAGGGCCCCCAGGTGCTCTACACACCCAGCACCTTCCCTCTGCCCCATTCCTCCAGCAGGACCCCGATTTCCCCCTCCTGTTTCCCCATTGCCTTCCCCCGTTCTGCCAGACGCCATCCATCACCAGGACCCCACAGTCTCTCTCCTTTACTTCCCAACTAAGTTCAACCTTGCTGAAACACGGGACGGTCTGTCTCCACAACGCGTACCATCCCCCACGCAAGGTGTTGCCAGCACCTGGATCCACACAAAGAGGGTGCAGCACCACACAGGAGTTGGGGGGACTCTTTACATTCCCACCCCATGCTGACATCCCCCGCTCCTACACAGGTACATGGGCATGCAAACCCATTCCTCCCTGCACCAGCTGGATCCCTCATGGAAATTTTGCCTCCCTGGAGGCAAACGCGTCTCTACAAGAACAGTGGGCAAGGAGACCCTAGCGAGGGGCCAAGTCACCACCACGCAACTGGGAGAGAGCGATGTAAACCCTTACACGGTGAGCCTATGCATAGGGGTGCATGCAGAGGGGCTTTTCATGAACTCTGGCAAATGCCCGTTTTGAAAGATACATACCAGTAAAGGAAACACATTAATCCACCCATTAAGTGCACCGGCAGTTCTGGCCCCGCTGCATGTTTGGACACTTCTTCTTGCCAGAGCAGCACTCTGATTTCTGCATGTTGCCTCCAGAAAAAACCTGCATTTTGAACAGCCTTCAGTGCTGAGAGCCAAAGCTGGAGAAGACAAGGATAAGGGCACCACAGAGGGGATGCATTCAGTTGCTGGGAGGCAGCCACGAGCTCTCTACTGTGAAGTGGCTTTTACTGGCATCGCCTACTTGCTCTGACACCTGATGCCCTACAGAGCATAAACAGAAAACACATCGGGGAAAATAGTCAGGAAGAACAGACAGAAGACTGTTACTGGGTTTACATTTTCCAGGCCTGATTTGCAGTGAATAGTTGAGCTTTGCTGCCAAGGTAAGGGGCACTGGGATCCAGAGTGAGACCTGGTATTCTTGGCAAACTGAATTAACAGTGGCAGTGATAGCGCATGGCTCGCCCTGGCAGCACGCAGATAGGGGAAGCACGCTGAAAAAGGCATTTGTGTTTTCTGAGAGCTACGGTCCTCATCTGCAAATTTCAGCCCTGAAAATTTTCAGCACCGCTGAAACTTTTGATAACAAAGAGCTCTCTCCTAAACAGATGACTTTACTCCTCATACAAGGAGCTTTATGCTGATGAATCAGGTTTTATATGAGGTAGTAGAGCAATGAAATATATCCCACTTACCCTGGGAAGACTCAATCCCCACCTACACTGAATTCAAGATGAACAAAATCCATATGCTGCACTTCCTACAAACCCAGTTCTGTTCAGTCACCATACATTTTTTGTTTGCAATAACTGCAAGTCCTGCCAAAAAGATGGTTCTTAAAATGGATTTCCGTTGTGGTGGTCGCTTGGTTTCTGATAGCGAACTGGTGAGATACCAACGTTACAGTCCACCTCCATATCATCGCAGCTTGTAAAGCTGGTTACACCCTGTCAGATCCAAAGGTCTGCAGCCATGACTGGGGCAAACTCCTCCTGAGCAGCCACCCTTGGCATTTCCTGATCCCAAATGTGATGGGGGCTGTTCCAGCCCCGCCATTTACTGTTCACTTTATTTATGTTTTAGCACAGCATTTGTGGCAGCTTTTGTTCTAAATCTGGCATTGGGAATATGGGGCATAGGAGGTATGGGTAGATTCAGCTGCATGGCAAAAATACTGAAGATTTCTTGATGCCCATGATAGCTCCCTGTTGTATTTCAAGTGCAAGTGCATCCTCCACCTATTTTCTTTTTTCCTACAGAGATATATCTTGAAATAATTAAAGGAAAGCAATATCTGAGCATTGCTGCTTTCTGCTACAGCCCAAGATCTATAAGCAAACCCAGCTGACTTCTTGGTCCTAACTAGTATTGTCTGCATGGCCACAGCTAATGCACTACATATTAAATTGCTCTCAAAGTATACAAACACTCTTTACAGATAGTAGTAACTTCTGAGTTTGCTCAAATGCCTTATTAGATTCCCTTTCCAAGCCCGAGTTCACTTTCCTTTATGTCTTTTGATTATTATAGAGGCAGGTGAGGTCAAAAGTTTCCAAAAATGACTGCCCAGAACTTAAAAAAAAAAAAAACAAAACAATTCAAACCCATGACAGTTAAAACAGCCACTGCTCAATTGGAAAGGCTCAAGCTCTCCACATATCAGTCACAGGAAGGGGTGTTTTTCCTATTTCCCACTATGAACCCTCATTTTTTGAGCCTGCCCAGCTGGGACGGCAGGCTCCCAGGCAGAACCCATTCCTACGCCGTACGCTGCAGGAGATCCAGGGCAAGGGTCTTATCAGCTCTTGCTTGCACATTGCCTCCTGGCAAACCTGAAAAGGCTGATTTTTGTCACCTTTTGTCCCTCCCTTCCCTGTGCGGTGAACAAATGAACCTGTGACTTGGGGCTTACTGACAGAGCCCAGCTTCTCTGTAGTCTCAGGAAACATGGCCATTGCCATCTCCGCTGAGAAACACCCAGTGGGCCAAATTTACACAGTGTAAGTTTGGTATCCATCCATTTGAGCCAAGCATGCCAACATTATGCATTCATTTGGCCCATGAGGTCTCCTCATTCATAAAAAGAAAAAACAGATGCCTGGCTACCCAATTGCTCTAATTATTTAAAGAAGTTTCTGATGCTGGCAACAGCTACAGCATACATAATTCAGCCTCCGTACCTTTCTCAAACACAAGACAAACACATCAGTGTATTTTATATAAGCCTTCCAGGACATTGGTTACTTTATTTACCTGAGGTCAATTTAGATGTAAGTGCTTTAAGCGGCTAAAGCCAAACAATGTTAACCCCAAAGTTGCCTTGCCATCCCAATTATACTTTTAACTTTCTACTGTGTTCTCCCCATGCCTTGTTTTCTTCACGTATAAATGGTTTTCAAGCGCAGATTACCTTAAGGGTAATAATGCATAAGTTAATATTTTATTTCACGGAGTTTGAGGAATGTAGAAAAACTGCAGAATTTGAACTCCACTGCCACTTGCTAGGAGTTAGCACTAACATGTGCAACCGCACTGTCTTTGAAGAGAGCCATCACTGCCAAGATGTGCATGACATCTTGAGGTGTTATAACTTGGAGAAGATTCTGCTCTCTGATTCCTGTGGTAGTTTTTGGTGGAAAAGGCTTGAGGGTAATCATTTGAGAGCAGAAAACTTGTTATTTTCTATTTAAGCACTTGGATGGGATTAGATGTGACATAGCTACGCATGGTCTTGCAGAAACCATTTAATTTGTCTGCGCTTTCTGTTCTTATATGCAGAGTCAGGACTTTTTAGTACTGGCTTACTGAGCCTGCAGTGGTCAGCGGAGAAGGTACTTTCAACAGTTTCTGTGTAACAATCACAGGCCAGTTAGCTCAGCCCTGGGTCACTTTAATTCCTTGACATTTCCTACTCGCAAACTGGAGAGCAAATGATCTCATGGTTTTAAAAGTGTGGCTCGCAGCCCCATGCCAGAAGAGCAGCGTACACCGTGGCTCCCACAAGTGGGACAAAGACCCGGTGAGTGGGAGACTCTGCGCTTTCCTCAAAAAAATTTCCTAGCCAACAAATCAGATTTCTCTAAAACTTTTGCAGGCATATCTTGTTCTGTAACATAGGTGAAGATGATTTTCTTTGCCTATTACCTACACTGGTGGAGCCAGGAGTCCCTCCGGAGTGTTGGGGAGATGAGCACACACCTGCTCCACAGGATGTGTATTCCCATCATTACCTTGCACAGACCTCTTGGAAGCAATTTATGGCCTTTGAAGCCACCATCCTCTGCTCTCACTTAGATGTTGACCTACTATGTGAACCTACTACATGGTAAAACCTTTCTCTCTACCTCTTTCTACAAAAGTTTGACCTGTTCATGTAAATCACTACAGAAAGGCCAGTCATGATCAAAAGATTATGGGCCAAGTCAGTAATGAACTTGGACCGCATTTGGACACCTGAGTGCAAAACTACACCTTTCTCTGATGGTGCCCTAACAGTTGTATACGGTCACGTCGTTGCCTGCCCTCAGCTCAGGGGCCATACCTGTGGGTGAGCACCAAACCCAGAACATGTGAATTTATTTGCCATTTCCAACTAGGTGAGGTTTCCCCTCTTTCATTTACCTGTGCATCACTGCACACAGAGGGAGGGAAACATGAGGGATCTTCCATTTTTGTGTCGGCTGAAACATGTAAGCCCGCTCGTTATATCATAAACAAAAGCTCTGTTAAAGTCAGATTTGTAATAAGGATTTGATTAACTGAAGTGAGCTTCCCTTCAGTGAAGTCAGATTTTCAGCTGTTACCCAACATGGCCTTCACCCAGCTGTTACCCAAAGCAATGTTTTTTAAACAAAAACTGTGTACCTTGAAAATTCTCTGTAAGAGACAATGTCAAAATGAAGCTTTATTTAAGGGTCTGTGACTAAGATCTATCAGCAAGTGTCTGGTCTTTCAGGTCTGCTGCTAGCTCTGTTTGAAAACACCAGACCTCCTTACTGAGTCTTATCTCCTCTGTCCGTGCTGACATTGCTCACACACATCTTACCGTATCTCTCTCTTTCTGACGTTTTATCTTCCAGAACGCAGGTAATCTCTGAGTAGATCACAATTCAGAGCAATCACTTCGTTTTCCTCAAAAATGAAGAACCTTCTCAAACCCTCTTTGAAATCAAACCATTTCAAGTCGCTGGTCTTGTTCGTTAGCTGCTTCATTAAGACTTTCAGGGGACAGGTTAGAGGTCGGCGTTGCTTTGCTTTCAGGCTTCATATTACAGTGGAAACAAAGCTACTCCGCATGTCAGTGCTACCCGCTTGGAAATGAATAGAGCAGCGATTTTGGTAAAATATTTTACTGAAGAGAGTTACTGAGCTGCTGCTGCTGCTGCTGGGGTGGAGTGAGGCTGTGATATGCATCAGCCTTACTGACTAGGTGTGTATGTGTGTATATATGCCTATCTATGTCATGCAGTAGTAAAGACTCTGCCCCTTGAAATTTGTCACCTACTCTAAGTGTGCATTCATTCATTTAATAATATTTTCAATGTCTCCTGCTAAATCCTGCTTTTACTAACAAGAAAATCAAAATACAGCATAGTAAAACTTAAAAACTACTCACCACGAACAGAAAATTCAAGACATGAACACATACAGATACAGTGCATTTGTCCATCCCTTATACAATTGTGTTCGACACCTAATGCCTTCAAACTAGTGGCTTCCTGACGGCACGGTCAGCTCTTTTGCGAACAGATCTTTCCCTGTGGCAAGTCCCAGCACCGAAGTGGAGCCACACGTGGTTCACCTCTTGCTCCCGCACTTTATGTTGCCAGCTCTTGGGTGGCTGGAAATTGCTTCTGTCAGGGAAGAGCGCAGGCAGCAGCACTCGGAAATGTTGTGACAAAAAGAGACAGCCAGTGTCCTCCTCAGTGTTTTGTTTTGATACTCTTCAGCTCTCCATTACACATGATAATGAGAGGATGAATACCCTGGATAATGACAAACCTCAGTAGTTTTTCTTTTTCTGCCCACTCAGTGTTTCTGCTCCGCAGTTCCCGGGATGCTCATTTCCAGGATGCTGGCTTAGCTCACAGGCAGCCATGCAGAAATGTGCCAGCCCACTGACAGCATCCTTGACCCCGATCCCGGAGCAGAGCTGGCCAGGCTGGGAGAGCTCAGGTGGGTGCAGCGTTGACAGGGCTGCGCCACTGACGAGTTTCTGGAAGCAACAGAGCTTCCAGAACATGTTCACATGCCACTGCATTTGAGCTAAGTCCTTCCAGGTCCAAGCTGGCTCTTTGCCCTTGATACAATTTATCCACAAATTAGATAATCTGTCCATGGAAAATGAGAAATGGATCTATCAGCTCTTCCTCTTGTAAAACTACCACCCTGCAGCAGCAACGACAAAGCATGACCTTGGTGTAGGCACTGTCGTTGTTGCTTTGACACCTTGACGACCACGTTCAGTATGTCTACGGCTACACTCTTCCATGAGCCGTCACGGGTACCAGAAGCTGAACCTTAGGAGGACTTTTTGCCTGTGTCAGTTGTCCCGACCGTCCGCTGCTTTTGACATCTCAGCTCCATCCCTCAGTGCTAGTCCAGCTACTTCTATACAGTCCTTTCATGTGCTCTGTGGGCACAGCCTGAGCCTTTGCCATCTGATCATGTCTCGGTTTGCCAGAAGCTTGCTCTTCAGTACTCTCACTTGCACTGGTTTGAGATCAAGAGGCTTCTTTGATAACCCACTGACCTGAGACTTTAAAGCCATACAGGCAACTCAACATGTACATAGATGCCCGTGGATTTCTGAAAATAATCTACTTGAGTGGAAAATAAGTTGCTAAATACCAGTGAATGTCTGTGCCCAAAAATTTTAGAGTACTTCTATCAGCACCTGCAGGTAAGGAGCTGTTGTGGGGACTTCAGCCTTCCACTGACACTGGGAAATGACACATAGCTGCAAAACCCCAATATTTAGATGTTTGACCCTTAGCACCTATGTACCTCTAAACTTCTAGTCCTAAGGTCTCGGTCCTTTTTCCCGTGATTAGCTGAATAAATAAACCCCACAAAGCCTTATGAAAAGAGTGATGATATTCTGAAAGTGTTAACTTGAATTAGTAAGACTTTGGGTTTGGGTTTTTTTAATAGGTCTTCTAGGTAGATCAGCTAACAGATTTGCTGTCTGGAGAGGCTTTCTGCCAGTCCACTGCATTGTGCCTCACACAGGACTACCAATGGCAAGCCTGGACTTCTGTATTAAGAGAATCAAGTGAATTATGGATCATTATATCTCAGTAACACAGTTGGGACTTCTTGATAAACTTTTGGTGTTGTACTGTTTATTGATGTACTGAGCTGTTAAACAGTTTCAGTAAGTACTGGAAGCGAGAGTCACAAATAACAGGTAATCACTTTCCCTTAAACCCGGGTAATCACTTTCCCTTAAACCAAACGCACTTATGGGATTCTTAGATCAGAATTAGCCAGGAACTACATGTCTTTCCAATGTGTCTTTTGAACTCGACCTCCTATATTTATACTAAGGTGTTTGGTTTTTTTTCACCAACAGTGATCTTAGATAAAACAGCATATGTTCGCTTATATATGTTATCTATGCACTTCTGAATACCCAGGTGGAACTGCAGATTATAGTTTGCATTCCAGCATCCTGGAATATGATACCAGCCCTTTCTGTGATAATCTTGTAAATGCTGTGATCTTGATTGTCTCAGTAAAATTTTCCTCTTAAAGTTACCCAAGAACTTTAGGAGATTTGTGTTCCGATACTTAAAAAAATTAGTCATTTGGTGTATCTCATTTGGCCGGGTCACACAATGAGCGCTGGCTTAGAAGTCTTTGAGAGCATTTTATTAAATTCCCACACCCAACTTCATCAGAAAGAAGTCCATGCTAACCCTCGTGTCATACCTCTCTGTGCCCAGCCTCACAGACTTACTCCGTCACTAATCCTCCGATTTCAGGGAAACTGTTGAGGGAATGTGAAGCTATTCACATGAGTAAAGGCATCACAGCCTGTCTCTTCAAAAGCTATTTTTCCTCTTTAAATCTGGGTTGCAGCTAACTAACCTGGTATCTATAATCTTTAGAGCTGTGTAGTTTACTCACGGTTACTAGTTGTAGTCCTCTTACTACAATGCTGAACTCCACAGGGAGACTGAAAAAAAATCAGCCAAAACATCAGTTGAGTAAAGCTTCCTTTCCCAAAAGAGAAAAACTTGACAAATCTGACAGGCTAGTGCACAAGGAGCATAGAAATCCCTACCAAAAATATGTGGGAGGGAGCATATATTTAAAATAGGACCGCCTAATTCGGCTGCTAAATCACTGTAAGGAGCTCTGTACGACTGTGTGTGCGGGAGGGAGAGGGAGAGACAGAGGGAGGGAGAGACAGAGAGGGAGAGAGGAGCAGAGGGAGGGAGGGAGGGAGAGAGAGTAATGTGCCTTTCACAGAGCTGGGAGCTTGATGGGAATGTTTGATTAGCTCCTCTCTGAAAGAGAAAAGGTGTCCAGGCCTCCCTCCGCTGCCTGCCTCTCATTCTGTAGAATAATGTTGACTGGAGTTTGGGGTACAGAAAAGCTTGGAAAAAATAGCACTTTCATACTGTGTGGAGAAAAGGAATAAAAAGTTGCACACCTCAAGCAAGGTAATTCTGATGTCATTTTTCTGCTATATTTATTTATGGGGGGGGAGGGGGGAGTTGTTTTTTTTGCCTGTTGATAATAGTTAAATATTTTCACTGCTAAGAAACTGTGGGGATGTAATTTTTTGTTTAGCATTCCAGCTGTGTGCATAGGATCAAAGACCTAAGAAGATGAAGACATAAATGTAGGATGAAACTGTACTTTAAATTATATATACTTCATTAAGTATTTATAAAAGCATTAAACCCCTACTGTTAAAGGGGACACATATACTCACTGCCTGAACAGCAAGGGCTTAACTATTTGATAAAGAATGGTGTATATTAGTCACACACCGACAGACATATATGTGCCTGGTGTTCAAGCAGCGTGTAATAGGTAAGGCAACTTGTTCCCTGGGTTTAAAACAGTTTTGCTTTCAAGACTTTTTCTTTGTCTCTTTGATCAATAGGAAGGTGTGTGTTGTATCATTAATTAGCACTGCCTGACACCCGGGAACACTAATCTCCAAGATAGAGAATGGAAAACGGTATTATTCCAGTGATGTGTATTTCTGTGGTGTGAACTCCCTTGCCAGATGGATAGATACAGATGTATGAACAGTACAGTAGCCTAGACGCAATATATCCTTTTGTGCTGAGCGCTTGTTTTGCTGGTGAGGCTCCAAAAATGAATAGCATTGTCAAGCCTGCCACAGCCGTTCAGCTCTCTGCAGAGAGATTAGAGTCTTGATAAGTCTCTTCAAAATGCAATTTCTCTCAGACTAGTACAAACATGAACCAAATGCCCCAAGCAAACTTTCAACCTTAGTTAATATTTTGTTCCTGGAGTTTATGGGAACTACGCCACATCCAGAGCAAAAAAG
The DNA here is from genome assembly GCA_013398915.1 of Dromas ardeola. Classification (NCBI taxonomy): domain Eukaryota; kingdom Metazoa; phylum Chordata; class Aves; order Charadriiformes; family Dromadidae; genus Dromas; species Dromas ardeola. The sequence goes on along the minus strand of VYZM01015664.1, from coordinate 686,847 downwards.
GAATTACAGATTACAGGGGCAGATCCTCCTTGGAGCACACTTCTTTTCCTCTAACCTCTCCAAAATTTAAACAAAACACCAAAAACAAGCAAGCACACACAGAGAAAAAGTAGTTTAGATAGATAGTTTTTAACATATATTTGACTGACAACAACAATGGAGTCATGTATGTTTATAGCTTGTATTATGCATCCTAAAGTTAAAAACACCTTGCATTTGTCTATGCTTAAAGAATATCTATGTTTTTCTGTATCTGTAGTACCATGTTCTTCAGACATTACTCAGTTCATCACTTGAATGACAGTCATGGCTATAAGACTGGCCTCTTTCAGAGATGCAAAGAGAACTCAAGCGAAAATAACTGCATTACACACACACATTACTCTTGGAATATTAAATTAGTATCTTATTTTAAACAGACTTATTTTGCTTGCGTGTTTTATCTAATCCTTATAGTTGCTGGGTTTGTTCTCACTGGGATGAGAGAAAAGATTTCCTGTCTTTCTGTTATACAAGACATAAGGTATATTTTTTTTAAAAAAAGAAGCCTTGGCTGTCCTGCCAATATAATTGAATATTGCTTTGTGTTTCCACCTGTAGTAGGAATGTTACATTCTTAACTTGCTCACTACTTTACGTAAGACAGTTCTTTCCTTGGTATGATTCTTACACATGGCTGGTGGTTCAACCACTACCACTGGTTGGTTGAACCAAATAGTTTTACTAGCTAAACCAGGTTTCCTCACACTTGGGATGCAAGAAAGCTACCCCATGTAAATTCTCTGATGTCTAATAAGAATGAGATCCTACCAAAGTCTTTCTTTTAGTGGAGACATCATTAACAAGGTGTTCCCCCCTTTGGCCAGCTACTGACTTTGAAAGAAGTAGTAAGAAATTAATTTTTACACTTCCTTTTTGTCAAACTTGATTAATTGGAATATTTGTAAAGGGGAACTGCCTGAGACACAGTGTGAACACAGAAGCTGGGAAAACAGGCTAATTACTGCATGTGAAACAACAGAATTATGTATTATTTCTGGCCACTGCTTTTTAGAAAACATTGCTAAAAAATAGACCTGAAGTTTACATAACAGTGGCATCAAAGACTTGTTTGCACCTGGTCTGCCTGGAAAATTTTTACCTTTTTCCTTTTCACCCCTGAGCCACAAATAAAGCTCTAGAAAGAAAATACTGCCCAGCAACTTAACATGTTAACCCAAGGCTCAGGACATGCATGTTCAAGTCTTCATTTTACCAAAAGTCTCCCAAATGATGATAGGTAAGTCATTTAGGGCAGATGGTTGAAATGAGCAATAAATGTGACAGCTCGGTTTGCTATCTCCAGCTGTGTCCTTATTCTTCCTCCAGTATCTTGAGGCTAAACACATAGGAAAAAAATGCTGTGGCACTCATAGACATGAGCTCCCTGTAGAGAGGGACTGGAACGGGCGGGTGCTAGAGCCTGAGGTGCATGTTGGCCCATTGCAATGGGGTTGGAAGGCACTATATTTTCTGCATGGGTGATGAAAAGCAATAGTCCAGGATTTTCTGAGAGCTCTGGGGGATGTTCTGGCCCCCTGAAGTCTCAGTCGACCAGGAGACCTCCAGCATGCTGCAGCATCAGCTAAGGTCAGACCTCACATTCAGGGCTCAGAAACTGGACACTGAATAGGTTATATGTCATTCCTTCTGAAAGCCCATCCATCGTACAGGTCTTGTTGGTCTGTGTTGGAAAACAGAAACACAGAACAAAAGAGGAATAAATGCAAAACTAAAGTTCTGAGTTGGTGGGGTTTTTTGTTTCTTTTTAGGAGAGAAAAATAATAGCCATAGTATGTGTTGTACATAAAGCCAGGGAGGACTCAGCTACAGCAGTCACAGGTCTGCCCTCCTCCTCTTTCTCCTGGAGTAGCTTTTAAGGCCAGAGTCAAAGAGAGAGATAGCTGCTTAACACCTACTTAGAGCACTTCAATTTCTCTTTTGAACTTCCCGGGGCACAAGGAGCCCCCTTGTCCCGGCGCTGGCCTGGGGTGCCTGTGCTAGGGCTCAGCTGGGACCTGGGACAATGCAGCCCCTGTTCCGGCCCGGCTGTCACACAGAGACTATAATTATCTCTCTTCTAATGACCAGCCAGGCAAGATAACAGTTTTCATGCTATGTTTAGAAAACAATGTCTTACTACAAGTTGACGGTTCATTCGCCTGTAAAAGAGCCTCTCTAACAGCCCTGGAGCAGCTGCCATTCTTCTGCATCCCGGTTCCTCTATTTGCTGCGTATTTCACACTTGGAAAACTTGGGTGAATGCCGCTGCGCAGGCAGTGCAGCCTCCCCCTGCCACAGGAGAGGCTCGCAGAGGCGCAGAAGCGCCCAGGAAAGCTGTAGCCGTTCAGATTGTATCTCTGTTAGTAAATCAAAGTCTGACTTTCTGGCTCACAACAGCCTGCATCGCCTTTGTGAACTCTTTAGCCCCCAACCGAAAAGGCTGCAGGCACTGCTGCGAGCGCTGCGGAGGGGAGCAGTAAGGCTGCCTTTTCCTGACTCCTTGTAATGCCCCGCGGAAAGCAAGCTGCCGAAAAAAGTGGGATGTGAAGGGACTTGCTGCAGATAAAACAGGAGCATGTATGACTGATGAGCTTTTCTTCCAGCGCTGCGGCCCGCAGACGAGTTGGGGATCTACTGAAATTATGTAGGCTCCTAAGGCATCTATGGGGTAGCTATACTGGCCAGCTGAGATTGCAGCCTGTTGTGGGTATGTCTGACCCTTGCAAACACTGGGAGGTATCAGAAGCGATCAGAGGTGACAGCATGGCACTCACGGGTTAGCTACCCGAGTACTTGCTCTGGGCTCTGCAAACATTTTGCACCAAACTCTCTGCCGGGGCAGCTGTACATTTAGTGGTGTCTGAGGGCTGCTCCCACATCCTCTGCCGGTGCCCTGCCAGCAGAGGAGCAGAGCCCCCTCTCTCTCTTTGCAGTCAGCTCACCCTCACCTCTCTTCTCTGAGCTGGCATCTCTGCTCTCCTCTGCAGCAGGACATGGCAGGGTTGCCTTGGGCTGCCTTTCCCATTCAGGCTAATTTTTCAGCAAATGAGCCCTGGAATAAAAGCAGAAAGTGTGGATCAGAAAGAAAATTTCCCAATGACTTGGAACCAGCAATATTTCTCATGAAAATGTATTTTAATTAAAAAGAAACCACTGCCATCTGTAGCATTTGCTTTCCCTTTAGAAGCAGAGCACCCAAATCTATAGCTCATATCCAAAACGGGAAACATTTGCATTCAGAAGAGTATTTTTAACCACTTCTGCTTCATTCAAATCATCTAGGTTTAAGCACTTCTTAACCTGACAAGTCTTATTGTCACGACTGAACTGGCTTTCTAGCACCCATTAAGTCCATCCTACCTTTGCTTTATCTCCAGAGCTTCAGAGTGCATTAAGAGGTCAGTGGCACGGAAAGAAAATAATCCATGTTGGTTACCCTTAATATGTCTCATTCTACAGGATGTCCCATAGACACAGATATAAAAAACGCTTTCAAGATCAACTTGCATTTGCAAACTGTTTTCCAGCCTGTCACCTTATAAAATAGCTTTGTGAATGTAACAACATGTAACACAGCAGTCTCTCTCTCAGTTGGCAGCTGGTTTTGTATGAAAAAAAAAGTGCATAATTGCCAAGCGTCAGTTTTACATGTGCCAAAAATTCTGGGAAAATTCTGAATGATTTTGTGTAGCTTCGTGCAGTCCTTTAATGTCCCCACCAGGATGAGATGGGGATTTCCAGCACCTCCAGGCTTGTACATAAACCTGTGGAAATTTTTACCTCTCCAAAATCAGTTGTTTACAGGGAAGTTGGGATGCTGCCGCCTCTGTGCCTCTCAATCTCCCTGCCAGGTTCCTTTACGGATTCAGAAGGCTCCGTTCTTTTCATTTTCCCCAAATACATAGTTTACCCTTGAGTCCGTAGAACAAGGGTGGGACACAGAGGAAAGCTGGCAGCAGCGCTGTGTATCCTGGCCCTGGTCACCTTCAGTGAGTCAGTTACGGAAGGGTACCGGTTCCATGACTCCGGGGACTATTCACCGCCGCTGGACAGCTTAGGACGATGGGACCCCATCCTGTTCACCTTGGTGCTGCATCTGCAGCCCTCCAGCATTTTGTTCTCTTGGGCTTAGTGGAAGAAGTTTTTTGGACATGAAGCACGTGAGGAAAGAGAGGCTGTTCGGAAATAAGGTTCAATGGGAAGGAGAGGAGTCTCGAGATGAGGGAGGGGAAAGGTTAGAGAAGTTTAGAGTAGTTGCAATGGAACAATTTGGTACAAATGGGATTGCTTGCAAGGTCAAATACAGGCATCGCAAAAGTCAGACATGTCTTTTTTCACCCTGCTCTGGGGACAGTCTTTCTACCAAACTGCATCTCAAAATATGTGGTAATTTGGGACGTAAAGTCCTAGGCTTCCATGGTCTACATCTTCTATTCTTAATGGTGAAATCTGTGTGTAGAAAGAAATACGTAAGTTTTGCAATACTTAGATTTGAAGCAGAAGCTCATATGGTAGTCTCCTAAAGCCAAAATTCAGAACAAACTTCCTGAGCATGGAAGTGGATTATGCAATATTGAGGTCTGCAGGCTTAGTTTTGTTTTAAAAACAAAAGACCATAAATTACAAGTTCCTGCTCCCAGTCCATGTGATAAGCACAGTTTTCCTTTTTGATCTTGGGCTCTCAGAAACAGAATCCTGTGAATCATCTCTATGCCAAAACAGCAGGTTTTAAGACCTTCTAACATGCAAAATTAGTAAATCAGTGTCAGCCTGGTCCTGAGACACATCTCTCAACAATTTCTGGCTGCACCTACACTCTCACAGTATCCAGGACTGGGTTCTGGCACCACTTTCCCTGCCACCATGTTTTCTAGCTCTTCAAGTCCCCTCCAGGGCACTCAGATATTGATAGATGTAGTTTTGGAAGCATAGCCATCCCTCATGATGTCTGCATGGCCCATATGCTAGAGAGTCCATTCCTGCCAGTTGCCAAGGGCTGCCAACACACATGCCATAAGGCTGCAAATCTTGGCCCGCACTGTCAGGTCTCACCAGCACCTCCACCAACTGCATGTCTTCACAAACCCAGCACTACCCATAATAGCCTTGTTTATAATGCTGGCACACATATAACCCATAGCTCACTTTCATACCAAAAGCAGCATGGAGTCCCAAGGTGTCTTCTGTAGTCATTAAAAAATGGAAACAGTATTCGCGGGTCCACAGTTTTCAAATGGCTCCCCATAACAACCATGTCTGGTGAGAGATCCCAGCTTGAATGTGCCTGTTGGGTTACAGGTGGGCTGCAGACCAGCACCAGGTGGGAGTGATACCACCTGTAGCAAAGCTGAAGCAGCAATGACCACTGGCTGGGGAGGTCAGCCTGCTGCAGTAATAAGGTGTCAGGCTCCATCTTTGTTGTAGCCTTTCACCATGGGACCTGGAGGAGCAGGACTTACCTCTGGCCCAGGAGGAGGAGACAGGACAGACTTCCAAATCCAAAAGATCTCTCTGGAGGTGACAGCAGAGAAGCATCCAGCTTATCCACAGAGTATTGGTAGACTCTGCCTAAAGACTAGACTAGACTAAAGACTAGCCTTTGATGTTCTCTGTGAGGAGTATGAGAAAGCACAGATCTAGTGAGTGGCCTTAGGAGCCCCTCATGGCTCAGATCAGGAGGACGTGAATGCCACCTCCACTAGGAGATCCAGATATGCCTTTTGCACCTGGCTACCACAACAGCTCGTGCGTATCCTCTGAGCATCCATGTGGCACCTCTGTACCCCATGCTTGAGGAAGGGAGGAGCCTGAGTTTCACCCGCAGGGCATGGGTTAGGGTGGCCACGCACAATGTCCTGGGATGTGGGGTCGGGCATCCTGTTCCTTGGCAGCTGACCCTGCAAGGAGTCAAAGGGTTTGCAGGTCCCAGCAAAACAGCACTAGAAGATCACTGTGAACCATAAGGCATTTAGGGATTGTTTTCTGATTTGCCTTTTGTAGCAACCTCCTTTGTCGCACTGATTGGTCTTTTCTAAACTGAAGGTATCAGAGAGACATCTGGGAGAGCTGGAGAGAAAGGTCCCAAGCAGGAATAATACAGTTAGTCAGGAAGAAATAATATTTTTTGAAAAGTACAAAACATACAAGGGGAAAATATTAAGCAGTGCAAGGACCATGAGACTATCATTTTTACAGAGAACTATAACGCAAAATTGAAACTATGTTCTTAACTTAGTTTCACTGGTTTCCACCACAGAAGCAGATTTCAGCTTAGCTTTTCAAAATGCTTTCTACAGCTTCCCCAGTGCTTTCTGATTTGCTGAAGATATTTTGTGTAAGATGCTTCCTTGATCAAGTTGTCATTACTATACATCAATAAATTTCACCACTTACTGACTTATTACAAACCAGTGCCACACGCCAGGGTGGTTCCAGATATTATTTTTAAATTACATATATTTTCTGAATCCTTATCCAACTCGTCCATGGCTTTGCCATGAGGCATCAGTAGTCATACAGACTGCAGGAGATACTGAATTGATAAAGGTTTTCTGTGAGCTGTTGTATACATTTACTAGCATGCTTAAGAATCAGTTTTTCTTTTGACCTAGACACATAAGCCATAAGTAAAGGGATACATGTAGCTTTAATAAGCAGAGAATACATCCTAAAATTTCTCTAAATTTCTGCTTCTAAGTTTCTACCAAAAAAAAAAAAGTGTCAAGTTTTGTTTGAACATGCTACAGAAATTCCAAAAACCATCCCCAGGGTGATGTGCAGTTTATTCAGTGCCTTTAACACAAATTCTTCACTTTTAGACCAAATATGTACCTTCAGGGGAATTCTGACACACTACAATAATTCCTAGTTCGCAGACAGCACAATAGCGTGGTTAGTCAGCGTGCTCTTCATTGTGCATCCAACCTGAGAAATCACTTATCGAGCTTTAAAAAGTCACTTTAACCTGTTAAAACTATCTGTTGGAAATAGAAAAATAGTGCATTTTCTAAAAAGTGAAAGAAATGTGGCCACGAATCCCATGCCACAAAGCTAGCACAAGCCCTCGAGCACTACAGAATAGCAGGTAATTCCCTTTACCCTCAGCTTCCTGGGGAAATGGCAGCGCCGGGGATTGACAGTACCTGCTTGGGGTCTAAGCAGAAGTAGTTAAATTGGAAAAGGGAAAGAAGGTTCTCTGCAACAGTGAGCAAGCTCCAGCCCGCAGAGGGAGCGTGGGCTCGAGCCTGAGAGTCAGGGGGGCAGATACATGAGCAGACAAGAGCCATGGTGGGGAGGAGGATGTAGGGAGGGAGTAGTCCGGACAGGGATTCACAGATCTGAGCTAACAGTGATTCCCAATGAGCCATAAAATCTGCGCATCAAAATGAAAAAAATTAACGCATAGTACGCTAACAGAAACCAGGAAAGTACAGTGCAGAAATTGTCATCTGGATAGTCCAAATTATATTTTCTCTGTGAGTGGGTGACATATTCTAAATGTATCTCTTCCTTTGCTGGAAGGGGCAGGTCAGACCAGCATAATGGATGGTTATCTTGCTGAGACAGATGAAAAAGTATAATCATTGCAGTTTTATTTAGGCTCTGAGAAAGGTCTGGCAAGTTAAATCACACTGTAGTTTTAAATAAATTACCTTCTTCTGAAAGAGCTCTGTGGAAAGTAGAGAAATCATTCGTCACTGTTACTTCAACCTTATGTTGGTTTAATTTCAGGGCATTGCATGAACACAAAATGAGTAGTGCAGGGCTGCTTGGTTGTTTTTATTTGGCTCTGAATTGCTGGGTATAGCATCTCTTCATTATACCTGCCTGAATGGAGCTATTTTGGACTAAATTCTTTTTGCAAATCTGCATGTAAACGTTTCTTAAAACAGCTCTGAAAAAAAGGACTCCTGTGCCCAAAGTGCAATTTAGGTGGAATTCAGACCTCTAAATCCACCCATACCTCACTTCAATGACTTGAGAGTGACTTGACAGGTACCCCACGATAGGTACCGGCTACCAGCAATCCCCCTGGCCCTCTTCTGAGTCAGGGGCCTCATGGAGCAGAGCAGGCACCATTTTAAACATGATGTGGCAGCCACAACAATCAAAGCTGTTGTAGCAAGAAGGAAGTGGTGAGAACCATTAATCAGGGATAACAGTACCAGGGCTGTCCATGGCCTCAGAGAGTTTGAACGCATGTTTTCTTCACCACCAAAGAGGTCTCACCCACATCATCAGACTCCAGGGCACAAATGATTGGGATACCCCCATTCTGTGTGATGCAGCAGGACCCCTGTGCAACCAGGAATGCCAAACTTGGGATCAGAAAGAAAGCAAGTGAGAAAGGGCCTGACTTGCTGCTTGCTTGAGAGCAGAGCAGATCCAGAGTCCCTGGCTTTGCTCTTGGAAGAAGCTCACATTTCACAGTAGCTCACTACTAAAAAGCAGAGTGAGTCCAGGGAGAGGGAAGGACCTAGGACCTTCTGTTCTCTTTCCCATCTGGATGTCCAAACCATCGGGCTGCAGCAAGGCTCTGAGGGCGTCTTCACAGCTCCTTAGGATCCGAGATGCACAGTGATCTAGTTTCAGACATTCAGTAGAGAGGGGAAAACGTGCCCTGGCATCCTCCGTACCCTTGGGCTGGAACCCTCTTTTTCAAAAAATCATAGAATCATATAATCACAGAATGGTTTGTGTTGGAAGGAACCTTAAAGATCACCTAGTTCCAACCCCCCTGCCATGGGCAGGGACACCTCCCACTAGACCAGGCTGCTCAAAGCTCCATCCAACACGGCCTTGAACACTTCCAGGGATGGGGCATCCACAATTTCCCAGGGCAACCTGTTCCAGTGCCTCACCACCCTCAGAGTAAAAAAAAAATCTCTTCAATCACTTTGTAGAGGGCCTCTGCTCTCTCCAGGTTAATTTTGAACTCTTAGGGCTTCTCCGGGCAGAGGCTATAACCTCTGAGCTGACGCTGCTGTGGAGGGGTACACAGGGTCCTTCAGGCCACACGGGGAAAATTCCCATGTTGTGTTTGTTAGGGCCAATAGGCTGACACCCATTTTAGGCAGCTCACACACCACCCAGTCGGCCAAACAGCTCAACCTGCCTGTCATCATGGCACACTGACGCCACTGAGACAAGCCAGTCAGCTGAACTTCTCTGAGAAACAGGGCCAATGGCTACATCTGTAGAGCAGTATGGGGTGAACCAGCACATGTTCAAGAAATGGAGCGGTGTCAAAGCCCTCAGCACCCATCTCTGAAGCAAAAGGCCCAAAACTGCAGCAGCCACCCCCTGGCTGTCGAGGGAGTCACTGCCGTGGGGGTGGAGGACCACCGCTGACCGGCTGTGGGATTCGTGTGGCCACAGAAAGCAGCTGGAAAACAGCCTGTGGCTACTGCTTAGGTGGTAAAGTTATTCAAAATGAATACCCCTGACTGTAATCCTAATGCTAGCTGTGTATGTTAATGCAAAGACTCTTTAAGGCAAAAGCACAAGCTGTCCCCAGCCTCAGAAACTCATTAAGCAGTGGTTTGATTGTTCATTTTATTAAACACACAATTGCCCAATGTGCAACGTCCGAGACTTCTTACAGCTCCTCCACCACAAGGGAAAGATCTGCAGCCATAAAAGCCCAAGTTTCCTTGTCAGATCTTTCTGAGGTGCTGGATAATGAAGCAAGGTGCACCATGGTGCTCTGAAGCTCAGCACCACCTCCAGGAAGCATTTTTGGGTTCTCAGTCCTAGTTCCACCTGCCTCCAGCTGTCTGGCCACGATGTGGGATGTACAACCACAGCAGAGGCTCCTCTGAAAGCTGAAGAAGGTTGAATAATGCACAGGGTACAGAAAACCTTGAGTTTCTAATTGACACTTCCCACCAACACTGTGGGCAATTAATTTCTTTTCTTCTCTTTGATATGATGAAGTATATCGTGTCCTATCTTTGCAGATGGTGCTAGTACAGATATTAGCTTTCTGTTGCTTCAGTTATAGCAAGTACCTTGCAATTTCCTTCACAGACGAAAGAAAACAGGTGAGCATTCACTCACCATTTTTATAGCAGAAGGTGATGAGGTCTGTGATGTTTTTTTAATTCCTGAGTACGTATATTCTATTTCAGACCATTGAAAAAGTCCAGCATCCCATGCAAACAAGCTCGCCCTCGCAAAATAGCACCTTGAATCTTACTTGTTGTGATCTGGCCTGGGATACCTACAGGGCAATCTAAGCCTCTGAAACGAAATACAGTTACGTAGTTTTTCTGGCTCAGCAGAACACATTACCTGCCTTTCTAAAATAAACAGCATCTTGGATATTTACTTTTTTTATGTACAGACTTTCGTGAACATGAAACAAAGAAAGGGTTAAATGATTTTTAAAAAAGAGACAAAATAAAACTAAAAAGAAATCTAAAATGCTTTATTCTAGAAGATGATGATCAGCTCTCGTTTATCCAAACCAGTTTACTCACACCTACACCAATCCCACTTGATTTTCCCATAAAGGTCACATATTTAACTCAACCCACAGTGCTTAGGGATCGTGTTGTTAATGCCATGCTGCTGCTTGCTCGGACAGCTTTCAAACAAAGTCCACTTCTGGTTTTTTTATGGTGCCAGTGCTGCTGCGATATTACGACCCCTTGAGAAAGGGAACAATAACACATATTATTGTGGTACAAAGCGAGTACACAAATTAATTTCTGCGGCACAGGAGATTACAGGAAATAAACCGCTTACTCCTGCAGAGACAAAGCACGTGGCACCAGCAAAGAATTTCGGTTTGCACGTGGAGCGGACAGCAGTGCCTGACACCAAGAATCAAGGACTTAAAACCTACACTTCCATCAGAAAATGTTATAGCTTGCCATACAGTGACAATTTATATGGATTTAAACCATCTGTTAGTTTGTAGCATGTAGCAGCTCTCTGAGATCTTTTTAAAAGTCAAGCTGCTAATAGAGGGTCAGTATAAAAATCTTTATATGCAGAAAGAATAGTTTGCTAACTCTGTCTCTTCCCTAACATTCAAGGTTTTTCAAGTATTTGTGATAGGGAAAAAGTAGTCAACGTTATTTCAAATAGAAGTTTGATTTTGAAAGGTAAAATAGGATCTGCACTGGGAAAGACTGAAGGAGGTACTACCTTTGTACTTGACTTAGCTGGGATTTAAGCACATGTTAATGTAATGCATATACTTAACTGCTTTCCTGGCATAAGGGTAACTTCTGTTATGGTAGTCTGAAGGATAAAGATGGGAAAATGTACTCTGATAAACAAAGATCCAGCATACAGTTTAGGAGACTTAATACTGAATGGCCACTAGTTACCACTACTGATTGGGACTGCAAACACTGCATTAGTGGAAATCTGATAAGGAGAAATCTCAGCAAAACTCATACTCCAAACTAGAAACTTTTGGTTTTGCTTAATGGGATCTATTCATTTGGTAAAGGAACAATAGCTTTGTGTTTAATAGCAAAGTGTCATTCTTGATCTACAGATAAAACATCCCCAAACCTCCCAGTGGATGTACATGGACTTATTCCAGGCTGTTGCTCCCTTTACCAGTTTGAAGTAGCGGATGCCATGCTAGTACACAGTGTAGGAGATCTCATACGGCTTAAATCAGGTGACTCCCTAGGCCCCAAATACAATGAATGCACACAGGCTTCCCACAACAGAAAGCTTGGAGCCTCTAAACTGGGCACTTAATTGTCGGCAGTGTAAATCCTACTGCGCTTTTCCCCATGTGACAGCCCAGGGTCTGAAGGCCAGGACCCCCCTTGAGAGTGTTGCCACCAGAGCTGTGTCACAGGATGCCTATGCATTTTTCCTGGCCTGTCAGTGCGTAATGTAGAAATTAATATATTGGTAAAAATAAGTTTCTTTACTATTATAATTTATTTCCATCAGGATACTAGTATTAACTGCACCAGCAAAAGTACAGAGTCCACAATAGGATGCTTTTGTGTGTAGCCATGACAACAAATCTGTTAAGTAAATCTAAGAGCCTTGTCTAAATGCTTGTGTTAACTCTCTTATTGATAAAATATCTGTTACTGCAAGCTAACGTGTCTGCTGAACTCATTTGCCCCCAACAGGCTTTACATGTGAACTCCTTTTAGATTTCTTGGCCTCTTTCTGCAGGAAATTCATAATATTTGAGGAAGAAAAAGCCCACTTTCTGTTTTTAAAAGCAGTACCACCAGCAGACTAGGTGGAGATTGTAACTGCAGCCAAGCCTGGGGTAGCGCCACTCAAGAGGACTGGGATGGCTCCTGGGGCGGCTGGCCTTGGCTTGGGGACAGCAGGGCTTGGGGGCGGCAGGGCCATCAGAAAGCAACAAGACGGCTTGCACAGCATCGGTGGCACAGGTGGTTATACATTTTGTGAGACAGGAAAAGTTTAGTATTGGACTCTCTCCAGAAAGCACACAGCAACCCACCCATGAAGCTGGCTTTTACACAGATCCTTTACCATTTCAGACCTTTTCTACTCTAATTAAACTGGAGATGAAAATATCTCGTCATGGAGCCAAATACTGTCAGGACAAATGCACACAGCTCTCTCTGACTTTAGGTAAAAATGCTGCCGCTGAATTTATTTGCTGCAGGTTTTGGGAATGCTCATATTAAGATGCCTTTTCCAAAGCCTAAGTCAGCACCAGTACAGCCTTTAATGGTGCGTGGTGGTTCTGCATATGACTTGCAACTCTTATTCTACCTTTTCTTTTTCTGGGATTGACCTGCAGCGAGAACTCATTGCAGGGGGACAATTTTCTGATACCTCTGACGTGGTGATGGGTTGAGACATACAACTGAAGAGAAAAACAACTGAGCTACATTCCTCTGAACTCTCTTCTACAGCTTGTTACTGTTTCCTTTAGCAGCTTCACAGTGGAAATATTCTCCAGTAAATGCTTAAAATGGATTTTTCTCCCAGGAGGATGGGCAGGGTTTTTTCAGGGAAACTAACATTGACAGCAGAATATTACCACATAACTGCTGTTGCTGCTATGGCTTGTGCAGTCTCGGGGCACCCCAGCTGCACTGTCCATCATTTTGCAGAAAGACACAGTCACCGTGTTGAGCCGCTTTCCAGACCTCCAGGAATCAGTCTGGTGTCTGCTGAGCAACCTCTGCTGCCTTCAGCTTTAGCAGCCTAGCAGGAGGACTGCTTTAGGGAGATCACTGGGGAAAGACACGGTGCTATTAGGAAATGATACTATAGTATGTCCTGGCATTTGAAGTTCTCTGACTGCAGCACAGAAGCAAAAATCAGAGGTGCAGCTGGTCCATGTAAAAAGAATTATAAATTATAAGGCCTAGAACTGGCTGAACTCAGTTTAGTCTAACATGCCATTTTAGTCATCCTCACTCCAGAAGCATACGACTTACTTGAAAAGGAAGAGCAATTAAAATAAAAAATGTGGAAACGTTGCATATGAAGACAGATTGCAGTGTTTTTTCTCTCTGCTGTATCTGCCTCGTCAGCCTAAATTTCTTTCTGGGGCATCCGAAGCCCTGGTTCTGAGTACATGAATTGCCATGTGAAATCTGCCACTGCTGATTTTACAGGAGGCAGATATCTTGCTTTTCCTGATCATTTGTAGCTTTAACATTCCATGTGTTTTCTTCCTTGATAGCAAGCTAATTCTTATCCTAGTACAAATATTTCCATTTGTAAGCTTATAATCAGTTTCTTTGAAGACCAACTTTATTTTGATCCTTGAGTTTTTACTGTACAACACACAAATATTTTCTCTCTCTCAGACTTTTTACTCTGGTATTTGCCAAGTATTGTGTAGTATTTTAATGACTGAGATTAATTATGAGCGCCCAACCCAGGATTCCCTCAACAATCACCAAATAACTGCAAAAACAGCATGGGAGGTGACGGTCAGGAGGAGGTGAGAGGGGTTATTATCTCTGGTAAATTTGTGTTCTTGTAGCCCAGCCAACAGCTTCAGAGTTGGCAGGGATCAGGAACCACATATGCAGACCCAGAAGAAAACATCCAGATGTTCTGACAGAGTCCTCTTAATATCAGGTGCTCGCACACACACACACACATCCTCAGAAAAGGAAAGAAACCAGTAATTTGGCTCACAAACAATGGCACAATTGCAAGATACTTTACACAACATCCTTCGGGAGTGAACAGACTTATGTTCCCCGTATCTTTATGAGATTACATGGTGCTGTTTGATGTGCAGACAACATGATCCTGTGATTATGTCTTAGAAGAGTAGTGAGTGAACTTGAACAGCTGTCAGAGGATGTCTGTACCCATCATGCCCTCTCCTGCCACTGGCTTCAGAAATAAGTATGTGGAATGAGATCTTGGTTTCACGAGGCAAACAGCAAATCTTGGACAGAAATAAAAAATCAGTCCATGGGAGCGTCACAGTCCAAACACCACCTCCTCTGGGGATATCAGCTGCTCTACAAAGCATGAGAAGAGGATGTAGTATGTGAGGACTGTGAAAGGTTGAAGAAGAGTGCACAGTCCTTCTTCCCCAGCCATTTCAGTGTCATCTGCAATGCCTTCAATGCAGCCTGATGTACTCTTCTTTTCCTTTTCAGTGCTCCTTAGTGACACATCCAGATTTTGCTCTACTCACCATGAAGGCCACAGTCATTGCAACCTTCTTTGGTAAGTACAGTTGATGTGCTGCAATTTGTAGTTTATGGGTTTGTACTCTCCTGTCCTGGTTTGTACTCTCCAGAAGCCAGTGGCTGCTAGCTTCTTCTCTTCCCTTTGGACTCCATGGCTGATGAAGCTCTCAATGGCAGGTGGAGTAAGCTTTGGCACAGCTTTTCAGAAACAGGCTACTCAAGCTCCTTGGATTTGGCATAGAAACAGTATTAATTACTAGCAGAGATCTCTAAGTACATGACCAGCTGCATACAGTCCATATCAGATAGCACAACCAGGCCTGAAAAACGGCTGTAATATAAAGATTCCCTCCAAAGAAAAATCAGCTGTTTCTTACATGGGAGCATCCCTTTTTCTCTGAGTTCTTGCTCTTCCATGAACAAGAGGTGCCAAAGGAAAAAGGCTATAAATCAGACAGGATCCTGCTTTTTGGGAACACGCAGAGAATCCAGGATTTGCAATTCATCTTACATGAACACTGTGGTTGATCAAGCATGATTTCTTAGTGTGCTTTACCTACATGTCTCCATTTGATGGAGATTCATAGTTATCCATGTAGTAGTTCTGTCTTTACTAAGAGACCAAATTACTTTCTCCACATTAAATTATTCCCTAACATTGCATGTAGTTGGGACTTTGCACTTTATTTTCCACTGGTTTGCTCCTTTTTTTTTGTAACTACAGTTTTGCCTTGGTTACACAACTGCACCACTGACAGCAGGCCCCAATACTTCATCTGTACACTGTCACTTCAGATACTGTGAGAGTTATTTTTCTTTTGAGCAAGTTCTAGGAGTGATTAAGTCTGCAAACTCTGCAACCAGTCTAGGGGAAGAAGACCATAAAAGAAATAACGCTGCTCTTGCATATTCTAGTAAGATTAACTTAACAAATGATGAGAGGATCAGCCAACACATCATAGAGTGTTTCAATTCCTTCTGAAAGCTCAGAGGAGGGAAAGGTGAATAGGAAAGTCAAGATATTTGTAATGAAGTTATTAATTACCCATAATATAGTGCTTATAAAATAAGCACAGAGAATGAAGAGGTTTTGTAAGTCATGCATTTATCAAGTAAACCTAACAAGGTAAGCTACGTGCATATATTCTGGTGTATGTTTTAATATAACAGTGTATGTCTCTCTTACTATTACACTTTTCAGATCATAATTCTACTTACTGAAGAAAATCAGTGCCCTTGCTGGGACAGGACACTGGGACATGCCACTCTAGAACCTCACATGGTCCATAATGCTGCCCACTATCCCATACCCGCTGCCACCAGCGAGAGAAATGCCACGATGCACGATTGCAGGATAACCTCCCTGCAGGGCTATTAAGAAGGATCTTTCTCCCTCTAACTTCCCAGTTGCTTTATGCACAGAGCGTGTTGTTTCACTGACATGCCTATCACACCAATTACAAAGAGTTTCCACCGCTTGTGGAAATACTGGGGCCTTTCATGGTTTTCTGGACTGCATGAACTCAATGGCATCTTTTGATAGTCAGTTCCACAGATAAATGCGTGAGTTGAACTGATCTTTAATCCCCTTCAAAAAACTGCCCCAGAGTAGATACCATCTTGACTGCGAAGTTAACCAACAAGTAGAAACCTAGCTGTGGCTGAGAATATTCCCATTTCATTTTTTCAACCTGTCGATTCAAATTTGGGAAATCTCATGCACAGAAACTTGTGGTGACTGATGTTGATAGTCCCCCTTTTTCCTGATTCTGTGTTTTCTTTGTTTTAGGTGTGTTTCTTATATGTACATGTGCAGCTAAGGAAGCCACAAAGAAGACAAAAAAAGCTAAGCTCTGTAAGTGGTCCCAGTAGTATTCTTGGCTGCTTCATACCAGGCATGTCTGATGCATAAAAAAAGTGCAAAATGAAGTTGTATTCTGGTAACTCTTCAAACTTGTCTGCAGAATCAATGATAGCATGTTAACTAACAGATTCTTTCATTGAAATCAAATCACTAAGTGTGTGCAACTGATCATGTGTAAAGGGGAAATTGTGTACTTCACTACTAAAATGTATCTTCATAGGTCATTAGGTACCACACAAGGATCTAAGCAAGCACTAAGGTTTTCACAGAGAGACAGACATAAATATGTGACATGGACCTGCTGTAACACAAAGCATATGTAGCTGATTAGCATGAGCCAAGTGGTGCATGTCCCATGCACTAGGATGTATAACTTTGAGCTACATTGCTGTAAGAGCATTTCTGTCCACAGATTATTTTGCTCATTTAGTTGACAAACAAGCCTGCTGCGAGGTTGTGAACTCACACTTAAACCCCTTGTTCAAAGTAAATTGTAGCCAGCAAATAGTTTTAAAAATTAAGTACAAGATAATGGGCTATGGTTACAGCCTGGCGTTATAGATGGCACGGAGCTACACGAACACAGCAGGAGACTTGGGAAGCATCGCACCTCATGTGTGAGCAGTCCTTCCCGGTCCCGACTCACAGCTCCCTCTTCCACCACCCCCTCCTTTCCAAGTGTAAAACACAGCCTGGGTGACTACATTTCTTTCTGTCGCCAGCAAAGTGTCATAATTGATATTTCCTTCAGGAAAGCAAAGATTGAAGGTCAGAAATATCCTCAGGCTTCTTTAATCCACCCTTAGTTACAGTCACATCCCTCAGTATAGGGGTTATTATGTGTTATATTGTAGATGCAGAACACATAGACATGTCTTGTATCCCAAAACCATTGAGAGGAAGGCATGAGAGGAGGGCACCCCGTCACACAGTTACTCAGTGTTTCATGACAAGATCACTCAGCTACAAAAACATTCAATCTGACTTTACCAAGATTTTACACTCACAGATGTACCCCAGATCGATTGCGATGTCAAGGCGGGGAAGATAATCAATCCAGAATTCATTGCAAAATGCCCTCCTGGATGTCAAGATGTAAAATACCGTGTTTATGGCACAGACATTTATGCATCCTTTTCCAGTGTGTGCAATGCTGCAATTCACAGGTGAGTGAGTTTAAATGAGCAGAGCAAAGCACTCAGACAAAACTGTCATTTCAGTGTAAAGGGCTCTCGGCTTTTCAGACCCTTTAAAGTTTCAACTGCCTTGTAGCTTTGATTGCAGGCTGCAGTTCTAATAGAAAACCTGCGAAACAGACCGTGTGTGATGCTACAGATCCAATCTCACAAAGTGCTGTCAATCCTGTATCCCTATTGAAATCAGTTGTGTTTGAAGACATTTCTCAACTTTAGGAGAAGTGTCTTGAGATTTGCAGATCTCTCATTCATGCATAGGAAATTACTATTATACTATTATTATTCGAGTGGAAGATAGGGGTGGAGCTGCTGCTGCTACTAATAAAGCTTCAGAAAAAAACAGGCATATCACCAGTGGTGAATACATATAACTCTCATACTTCTGGGATTGGTTTTAGTTCTCCAGATTTGAACTTAACTGTCCTTGACATCAAGGGCCGAGTAATGTGCTTTCCTGCCACAGAAAAGGACAAGGGACAAGGAAATGTATAATTTCAAATTTTATAGCACAGATTTTGCTAAGTTTTATTAGCCATGCAAAAATGTGCATAAAATTTTAATGGAGAATAACTTCACAACCAAAACATGCCATAATTGCAGGTAGGACACAAAGGCAGGATGCATTCAGCTGAAAATGCAGTAAGAACTTACAAAGTTTGATTGAAAACTTGTCTGTGTTCGGAGTTATTCGAGCTATTGCAGTGCTTCCAGTTCAGTGAAATAGCCAGGACCCAGAGTAAAGTTGAAAAGTTAAGGCTTTGGGGACTTTGGACCTTACCTGACGTGCCGGTGTGCACTGGGGCTGCCACCTCCTGGCTGCAGCTCTGTCTGCTCAGCCCCTCACTGGGCAGCTGGCTGCCAGGTGACTGGCTTTCAAAGGACAAATTCTTCCTGCAATTACGAACGCACGATGGAAATTGTTTGGCCCTTCAGGCAGAGCTTGTTCCAAAGGGAAGTTACAAAGCACTGACAGTGACTGTGATTTCCCCTACAGTTCAAATGCTGGCTGCATGTGTTGTTGCAGTGAGGGTTTTGGTTTTCTGCATTTGCCAGCAGGGTTTGCCTTTGTTAACTGATATGTTGCATTTCCTCAGATGGTGAATTTCCTTTCCTTACAGTTATTTTACCAGCAGCTTCTTGCAACCATCAGAAAAAGCTACAGCTCTAATGTAATCTTCACCGTTGTTTGCTGCCCGTTACTTGTTTTCCTGCACAGTGTCATTATTGCCGGTCCTGCCACCTCCCTCGAGTCACAGTCGCCTCCTTGTTTGCCTGCTTTCCGAATGATGCCACAGCAGGTTGCCTACACTGAAGGTTTTCTGTTTCTCTTTGAGATACATGTTACATCATATGTTAAACACCGCACACAGAGCCCGATGGGTTTTCTACAACTTCTGGCAATACTGTGTTCAGTTTACTCCAAGCTGAGGTCAGAACCAGGCTTAGTTTCCACATACTGGAATTCAAAGAAAACATTAATTTTTTTTTTTTTTACAAAAGAAAAAGTCAAGTGAGTGGGAGGTTTGCCTCAAATCTGTATTTCTGTCACATGGTTGGCCTGAAAATTCCTCCGAGTACCTCTCCCTGTATCTTCAGTCATTCAATCAAGCTTGCAGGAATTTTAACGAAGGCAGAGGCTTGTTCTTGTGTGCAACTAGGTCAACCTTAAATGCAGGATCAGTATATCTGTGAGAAGAGCAAACAGATCCCGACAGCACTTTGTAACAAACTGCTCTTCTTTATGCGGAAGAAGCACAAATATTTCTTAGCAGCAGACTTAGTAGTAGCATCAGAGCTCCACTACAGCCCCTGGTTTAAAGGTAAAAGTGAACGCTTCATACCTCTCGTGTTGTTGAACGGTTGATAAGTTTTCTAGGGCAATTTCCGCCTTCAGACACCATGTTTTCCCCTTGCAGTGGTATAATCGACAACACAGGCGGGAAGATCCTCGTCCAGAAAGTCGCGGGCCACTCCGGTTACCGCGGGAGCTTCTCCAACGGGGTCCGGTCCCTGTCACTGCCGCGCTGGAGGGAGTCCTTCCTCGTGTCAGGTACCACGGTGGAGCGCCGCAGCCGCCTGCCCTCCCCGGCCGCTCCCCGATGTCCCACCGGCCAGGCAGCAACGGGCAGGGGGGAAGCAGCCTCCTCATTTTAAAGACCTGTTTAGTCACCGCAGGCCCACCCCACCTAGCTTTAGCATGAATAATGCACTTGTGACTGTTTTTATTCTGGGCTTCCTATATAGCCCGCAAAGAGACATACACCCTGCAAGCGGTGTCCTTGGTTCAGCCCAGCGTGGGGCTGAGCCCACTGCGGGAGGTGACACTGCGGTCTGGATTGACCCTAAGGGCACCTTAATTCCTTCTACTGATGTGTAAGATCCAGGCCTCAGTACTGACGGGTGGGTCTTCCTATTGCTCTTGCTGTCCACCCTGGTAAGTAGTACTGCTAAGGGAACTAAAGGGCCTTTTGGCCATTTGAAGCATCCTCAGCCTGCACCCGAGTTCCCGTCTTCTGAAGCGACTTCTGATCTTTGTTAACCCATCTCAAGGCACATGTAGCCATACTGTATTTATGCAAACCCTATATTAAGCAATCCTATTGGTGCATCCCAAGTATGTTATGAATTCTCCCTACCTCTGTTAGCCAAACAGTTTTGATGCCTGCTCAGTGCAGGGAAATCCATCTGAATTTAATGCTCATTCATTTTTCTCCCCATAGCACATACAGCAATTCGCTGACAAAATTCACAGATTATTTTTTTTTTATAAATTATATCCCCTTTACACCAGCTTCAGATTACATTAAACCTACTTGCACTCACCCTACCCATGTGAAAGGGGGCTCTAATTTACATTGCTTTATGTACAATTTCTAAATCTAACTTCTTGCTGTATCCATACAGTGGGTCAGTTTTTGCTGGTCCACACTTTTGAAGACTTAGGATAGGTACAACCAATTGATGTTAGTTAACTACATCGTTCCTGGAAAATTCAACAGCTCAAGCAACTGAACAGACACTAAAAATAAAGAAATGTTCTTTTCATGTGAAAATTTGTGGACAGCAAAGGAGGTCTCAGAAACTGAACAAAATGAACTGTCATCTGGAGTTATATTAATATATTTGGATGCACTTTTTACAGCATTCTGCCATGGGTACACCACATTATGACAAGGATTTATTTTGGACGAGTAGGAATTTCCTGGAGCAGCTGAATTGCTACTTGTACTTGTTGCTGTTTTTTCCCCAACAAACAGCACATTGTAATTCTGGTACATAAATGGGAAATAAGATTTCTTTTTTACCTCAGCAGCTGCTCAGTTGTTATCCCATAAAACTGTAGGAATTTTTGATTTATAGTAGCAAATCTTTATTCTTAATTAATGAGACACTATAAAAGAAGATACAAGAGAAAGTTACAAGCACATGTAAGAGGAGATTATGAGAAATCGGGCATGTGCAGGCATGGTGAGATTTGTCCCTCGTGCACTTAATTTTATGCATGCTGAGTGCTGTCACTGATAGCAGTGAAACTACTTAGTTTATAAACTAGCTCAAGCATAAATCTAACATCGCCATCCCTGGAGGAATTTAAAAGATGGGTAGATGTGGTGCTTAGGGACATGGTTTAGTGGTGGTTTTGGCAGTGTTAGGTTGATGGTTGGACTTGATGATCTTAAAGATCCCTTCAAACATAGACGATTCTATGATTCTATATAACATATCATAGCGTATTTCATACATAAATAGAAAGAAAACTTTCACTATACCTACTGAAAATATGGAAATTTTAGAATTTTAGAGAGAACGTTAGAAAACTAAAACCCCAGGAAGGGTGTGCTATTCATCTCAGCAGCCTGAGGCTGAATGCAGACAGATCTCATTCTCAAAAAGAGATGCACTGGGTTTGGGTTTTTTTTACAATTATGAGTCATAAAAAGACAGAGCTGCATAAAGCATTCTCCAATAAAAATACAAAGTCACCTAAGGCATTAATTTCAGGACAGCTTTAGGGTTTGAACTGAGTCCCTTATTCTCCAGCTGAATCCCCTTTCAGCAGGCTAGACCCGTATGCGATACTGTACCCTGGGAATGTACCAACAGTTTATTCCTAGTTAGGATATCGTCACCAAGAGTTTGTGATGTTTAAATTGTGAATGAGCGTCCACACAAAAGAGCACAGAAGAGGAATCCTCAGGGGACCCGGGCAATGAAGTGGCGTGATTTAGGGGCAGAGGGGGACGAGGTATGTCCCCTGGGACTGAAGCTGCCAGCACACCAGGAGGTATGCAAATGCACTGGTGTTCACTTTCAAGCACTGAAATGCCTTGGCACTCAGTTGAATGACTCCATTCAGTTTAGTGGGAGTTTTGCAGCTAGTGGGTTAAGAAAATAGAGCCCTAAACCTCTGGGTTTGCTAGTCACAAATAAGCGTGAGAGGGTGAGCAGCCACCGCACCATAGCTTGTACTTCAACGGCCAGAAGTTGAGGTTTTCAGCCCATATGTAAAACCATTTTTAAGTATGTTAAGCAAACTCCGACCCAGATGTGACTTTTTCCAGACAGTGGAAAAGACATATTACCATTGCTCCAGAGAGTAGGGCCACATTCAGGTCACATTCAGACCTGTCTCTTGGTCACAAATGGGATGCAAGTTGCTGTTGATCAAAAAACCCAGAGTCCAGGAGCAGCCAGCCTCCCCAGCTAGTTTATTTGCACAGTAGTGAGCTTCAGGTTTGCATTAAAAATCTTATTATCACAGAAAGATTCTAAATTAAGATCAGAAGATCATGCTATTGCTGCGTCTGTGTACCAACCACTCATACCTGACAACTCTGCCTCTGTTGGGGATAAAGAAATGCATTTAGAAATCATCTGCAATCCTATAACTTTTCCATCTTTCTACCAAACTGGTAGCTCCCTAGTCCTGCTTGGCTCCTGATCCTGGAGCCTGGGGAGAAGTGGAAGTGCCGCCCTTCACATAGGCCAGCTTCTGGGAGAGACCCGAGGGCAAGGAGGAAGCCCTTTCCAGCTTGTCCTTGCATGCTAACTTGCCAGCTCTGGTCTTTGGCTGATCTCTGTTGACTTCACTGTAGCTGCCCTGAGTATATACCACTATAAATGAGAAACGGAATAGCGCCTTACATTACAGCCTCATTAGTAACTCTAACTTCTTCATCTAGGATTTTTTAATGACAACTGAAATTTCAGAGAGGAGTAAAACAAAGGAGCTAGAGACATGAAAAGGACAATGCCTCTCTAGCTCCATGGCCATCCCTGCACATACAGGACCAGTTTGTCTCGCACATACCCTTCTTTGTGTGCCACCACGGGCAAAATAGACCCCAGTTCCCAGGCATGGCTCAGTCTGTAGCAGCTGATTCTGTTCAGCGCTGTTGGCCTCTGGATTAACCACCCAGGATGACAACTGACATGGTCTCAGTGCCATATATAACTTCTAAAAGAATCCACCATAGGAATAAAGGAAAGCAAACCTAGCATCACCATCATGACCGAGATTTGCAGGAGGTGGAGGTAGGTCTCACCTGAGGTGGTCCAGACATGTGACACAGCACAGCATCCTGTAGAAAGAGTCACTGGGGTGTCTAGAATTCCTACGTCCACCATGTCCAAGCTTGTACAGATACGTTGCTTCCAGCTCCTACAGGCCAGAGCAGTTCTCCCTACACGAGGCTTCTCTGCAACACTTTTCTTCCAGTGATATAGATCTGCCTTGGGAATACAAAAACTGCCCAAAGAGATGGAGTTGCATGGCCATATGTACCGATACAGATGGCATCTGGTGTGGCACTAAAAAGATCTGTGGTTTAAAGCTTAACTGGGAAATGTACCTCATTGTTTTAAGACAGGGCCCTCATTTTAGATCTAAATATAGGTATTATATGTTCCCCCACACAAGCACAGCATTCTCTCACTATTATTACTGCAAAAGACTGTTGCCAGAAATGGCATGTTGCAAAAGCGAGGTCAGAGAAGAATGCCGTGTCCGTGACGAAATGAATCCCACATCAAACGTGCTTTCTAACTCAACTGCATTGTCAGGCACTAGAAAAGGCTGCCTGGGGTGGCTGTGGGTTTAAGTACAGGTTATACAGATGTCTTTCAGGAATGGTCCCCTTATGCTTAACACCATTTGAGAACAAAGGAATGGACTAACTGACCTCTTCAAATCCTTCCCAGGACTGTGTTTTCATGTTTTCTTTTTTTTTTTTTTATGATGATGGATTTAGGCATTGGTATTTTTAGTGGCATGGTTTTGAGCTTCTACCATCAGATGAAAGAAATCTTCAAGAAAATTACTTGGGCAGTAAAGAAGAAGGGCCTGATTCTGAACACGTTTGTTAGGTGGGAGTTTTGTTGCAAGAAAATTTAGAATATTTTGTGATGCTGTCCAATGATTTTTTTTGCAGAGGGCAAGCCAAGAAAAGGTGTGACATATCCATCAACTCTTGAATATTCTTCTTCAAAAAGCACAGCTGTTAAATCAGGCAAGTAATTAAGACTGACTTTCCCTTATACCCATTCACAACTATCTGTTGCAGCTTCTCAGTGGTATAATACAAAGATATAATTATTCAGAGTCAGAAATTAATGCCTCTCTGGGTATCTCATCCAAACCCCTCATGATATTTGTTTATGTTAAGTACATGGAAATTATCCCAGGCAATTCCTATTTTTTTGATCATACCATGTTTCACAGACTTCTGTTCCCAAGTAGCTTCCCCCTTGCTTTAAATCTCTTAGTGAGTATGATGTCATACTGATTATATAAAAGCATTTGAGGTCTTACATGTTGACTTTCTCCTAATGCTATTCATGTTATCTTTTGGAATATTCAGTGTTGAGAATATAATAATAAATAATAATATAACACTAATGACACAGATGACAATGCACTGCAGCTTTAGCTAAGGATGATATGATAAGGAACTACTCTGTATAACCATTTTAGTCAGCATCCTACTCCATAAGACTCAACTCAGTTTAAAAATTTTAGTTGTTCTCAGAGGTCTTTGATCAAGTCTTACACCAGGTGGTAGCTGGTATTCAAGTGTACGTGAAGTGCCTCTGTCGCTTGAAATGACACTTGTTTGTGCCTCCTGTAACAACTGTGTAACGTTCAGACTCTTCCTCGGGGGTGTGAACAACAACAAAATAAATGTCTCATACAAGCACACACTTGCCTAACACAGATCTTTTGCTGTTTGCTGAGCCTGAGCATTCCTGAGTTTATCCTCCGTGAGATGTGGTATAACAAAATGTGCTGTGTCTTCTCCACGAAGTCAAACACCTGTCAGCGGGTACGTCCATCCAAAGCCACCCAGAGGTTACATGGAGTCCTGCTCTTCTCCTGCCCATTATGGTTTGGTCCATGGAAGCAAAGTAAAGAGCTCTTTCCTCATCTTTAGGCTTTTACTGGCACACAGGTGCATTTTCATCTGAACGCTGTAGGTGTTCAGATGGAATACGCACCACTCAAAGCCATGCCTTTAGTTTCCAATACCTTTGCATTTACAAACAAACAGGTACAGATTTGTACATATGTCTTGAATAGGTACGCGGAAATTACTGACCCAAATATTCTCTGCTAGAAGGGAGGCAGTACCTTAGAAATTTTGGCTTTTTCTAGGAAACAGTTGCTAATACCACATCTCATAATTTCCAAATGTATCCACATGTGAAGTATCAGCCCAAACATCTCACAGCAGAGCTCAGCAGGCTGCACGCAACAATTTCTTCCACCAGTGCTAAAACCCACATTACACGAGAACAGTATAGGGATGGGGAGCATCATCAAGTCACAACTCAGACACACAAACAAACTACCAGGAGACTGTTCCTGCAGCAAACCAAAGACGCAAGTGCTTTCCTTCACTTTGTTCTTGAATCAAACAGTGCGAATGAAAACGTTAGGATCCTAGTAACAAAGGCTGTGCGTTCACGCAGAGAAAACCCAGGATGATCCAAGGAGCAAAGAATAACTGTTGCATCAAACTCAGTGCTGGAGGACACCACTGCCTTGCTTCGCCCAGCCCTGTCCCACAGCTAGCAAAGAGATCTGATGGTCACAATCCATCTTCCACGAGCCCCGCTTAGCCCCATCAGCCTTCCTTAGCCCTGCCTCCCCAGTCCAGCAAGCTCAGCTGTACTCTGCTAGAAACAGCTTGTTCTTAAGATAAAAATATCTATAATATGGTGCTGAGGCCACCTTGTGATAAAGGATTTCCTACTTGTTTCTTAATTTTAAAAAAGCTACCTTTTTCTTCTGATTTAAATTATAGAAACCACATTGCACACTTGGATACATAAACCCATTATCTGTAGGAGGTAAAAGTAGTCCTTTGAGGATTACGCTCACTTGCTGCCAGATTGGCGAAAAATCCTGCTTCACACCAGATCAGCTGCCAGAGATGCAATTTTGGTCCTCGTGCCAGGGGCGCTGGAGATTCCTAGTAACTGACATTTCTTTAAATGCTGCTGGTGGTTACAGTGCTGCCCAAATGCTGGGTGCAGCAAGAAAAACCTTCCCACAATTGTAACTATTCACAGCTGGTTAAAAACAATAAAAAGCTATTGTTTTAAAAAATAATACGATTTTTTTTAGGAAACCATTAACCCTGGAGTAATTTCTCAAATGTTGCCAAAATAGCAATAGAAGAGCAAAATATGGAAGAGCAAAATCCTTCAGTACTCAATCAGACATAAAAGCAGAGGCAGATTCTTTTTCAGGGAGGCAGTAAATGAATTGTAATAAATGTTCCAAGTACTTTGATGACTCTGGGTGTCAGAAGAAAAAAAAGGACCAGAAAAATCTTCCTTTTCCTTCAAAGCCAGTCCATGGCATTCAGGATTTGGCCTCATGATGATCTGACAATGTCAGGCAAGAAAGAGCTACATCTGAACGTGAATTAGTGATTGAAATATTGTATGTTATCTGGCATTCCCCAAACGCCCTACACAGACCGTGACCCTGATTCTCAGGACACGCTGCTACTCAGAGGAAAAATCTACAACATGAGGCATTAATCTTATGAGTATTGGTTTATGAGTGGTAAAACCCCATATTTATTGCTCACTTCAGAAATTCTATTGACATTGGCAGGAGCTTTTGGGCAGTAAAAATGACTAAATTTGGCACCAAAAATATGAAGTGACTACTTTCCAGAGGCACACAGCCATCATTCTTTCTCTCCTGGTAAAAAAGCTCTGATTAGACTGACTGACCTACAAGCTGCCAGGTGGTGGGATGCCTTCCTTTGGGGACTGATAATGTCTAAATAGAAGACTTAAAATTCTTTTCTTCAAGAGCTGCATTTTCTAATGTGCTTAATTTTGCTGCAGAGCCTAAAAAGCCAGAGCAAGACCTAAAAGCTACGAAGAGTGCAGATACTGCTAATGCATCAGAAAAAGCATCGGAACAAGGTACAAGTTGGGGATCTTAGTGCTCTTTTACAGTATCCCTCCCAGTCTAAACTGCCTGCAGATGCTTATAGGAAGCACACTGGTAACACAAGCAGCTTTACCCCCCATCCAGACCCCTCTCTACGGCCTCTTTCCCACTGAACCAACCCCATTACATGAGTCCCTGCAATGGTGCTCGAAGGGCATGTGCCAATTCAGAGGAGAGAGGGCAGCCTTGCAGTTTAATTTCTGCCTGCGCTTTGGTTGTCCAGTTGCCTTGAACTTCAGGGTTCAGGTGCCACGAACTTCACAAGCCTGTGTTACAGCTCTTGGCAATTTCCTGTGCAGGGCATGTGCTTTGCAAACCCTTTGAAGACACTGTGAGGAAGGTGGGCACCCTGCCTGCAGGAGCATTTGGAAGAGCTAGCCCTCAAGAGCCTTCCTCTTGTGTTAAAGTCTCCACCAGAAATCCAGCCAACGTGCACCAAGGCAACATCTTTTCTCTGCTCTTACTCTGCTGCTTCCTTGGGTTTTCTGCTAATACTGTTACCTCCCAGCTTCCTTGCTCCTTGCAGCCTGGGGTATAAATCTGGCCAATGTGCCTGCTCCCCCACTCCAGCAGCACCAGATCGCAGGGGAAGACTCGCTGTGCCCTCTGCCTTCTTTCCTTTAGCGCAGCAACGTGGAGCAGGGCACCGTTCAGCCCAAAGAGAGCCATTCACACGGATTTTTTTTACAGCTGAGTCGCTTTGTTTTTCTTCTGAGCTCTCTCTCAGCATTATCCCATTAAAACTGTCTGAGATCTGAGTTTTTCACTGGCTAGCATTAGGTGGTAATTAATCCACCAGACAGTTTCACGATGATGCTTTCCGAAAGGAGAACAACCAGCAATAAAATAAAAGCTTGTGCTGTGCAGCAATGAATAGTCTGCACACCGTTCCCTTTCAGTGTAGACAGCGTGTCAAGCCATCCCCAGGGACATGGGCCAGCAGGAGAGGAACAAGGCTGAGGTGAACACGGAATATATTTTAGGGCAGTTTTTTGTAGATAGATGGAGAAGATAATGGTGAAGGCTCTTTTTCAAGACGGTGATTTGAAAGAGCTGTAAGCATGTTAACAATTTTGTATAAGGATATTTAGGATGCAAATTTTGCAACTAGAATTGTCACAGTTCTCACAACAGATGATAAATTTTAAAAGTAGTAGCAACTGTGAGATGAGTCAAAGTTAGATGAAATCAGCACCTCCCAGGTGGTGCTCTCCCTGGCTCCCCTCAGCTGAAGCCCTAACGCTCCCTGCTCTGGCTCTGACCCACTCCCCGGAACACTGTTACCTGAAAGTTGTCTTTCTGCCAAAA
Source organism: Dromas ardeola (assembly GCA_013398915.1). NCBI lineage: Eukaryota > Metazoa > Chordata > Aves > Charadriiformes > Dromadidae > Dromas > Dromas ardeola. Next base: position 658,335 of record VYZM01015664.1, on the reverse strand, counting down.
GCATTTCAGCGCTGTGGTGGGCAACACATCTTTTGTTCTGGTCTGTGACTCAGAATGGCCATCCTTTATTTCCAGATGGCAGTTGATTTCCATTTATATGGTCTTTCTAACTGCTTAATTATGCTGAAAAAAGATGATGGCAAACTGGAGACTGCAACCGGCTGGTTGAACCATTTCACAGGTCTGAGACATCTGTCTGGTTGATAGGTGTTCCTGGTCAGAGCAGAGAAAGTATAGGGGAAACACTAAGGCTAGAACAGGCTGTTGTCCGCACCCTCTGGAGAGCAGAGGGTGTGTGGAGCACAGGCACGTGAGCTCCACATCAACCACATCATCCACAGCAACGAAGGCACTAATGGCTCCACAGATGAGGATGCTTGTAGACATCCTGAGGTGAACACCAGTGTCTGGATTGCCTTAAACAGTGAGCGCTATTCCTGATACTTCCGTGCGTCTCACACATCCAGCAGCATTGATTGTGTTAATGTTCCTACAGGGGACGCCGTCCGCAAAGAGTATCAGACATCCCCAGTGCCGACACCAGCTACACAAATGGCCGCCACAACCCCAACACCAACGACCACCACAACAGATCCTTCCACCACAGTGCCAAAGCCAACCGCAACACCTGCAACAACCAGAAGCACAACAGTCGCAGCTGCAGCCAAGACTCGACCTGGACTGCATAGGGTCAGAGATATAGGTCAGTAGCACGGATGTTTGAATTGCTTACGTCCAGACCTAGAGCTTTCCTGAAATTTAAGGAACAAGACATGCAGTTGAATGTACCATGATTTGTGGATCATGAATTCAGTAATTCAATGTAGAAATATTAGGAGTGGATAAAAAAAATTAATTCCAGCAGATGGACTGGAGTTAGAGTTGTGCCTTTGAGACACATACAAAATCAGTGTGTCTCACAAAAATATGAGAGTTCATCTGCAGTAAATTTATGGCTAGTCTTTATCTTTACATATAATATACTGGCATATAAACTGATTCATGTGGGAGTAAGCACTCCACTGCCAAATGCTGTCACAACTTTCAGGTATAGGAGTCAAAAAATAGTTCTTTGAATCACCTGTCTGGACTGAGAGTTCAACAAATAGGTCAAGACACATTTTAGAATTAATTTTGTGATAACTTTCAATAAATGAACGTTGTAATATGTTTTTTGTAACAGCTTTTGGATTTTAAAGACAAAAACACTGTGAAGGAATTCTTATATGATTTTTGCCCACCTGGTTTTCCTTTATCTTTCCTTCGCCATTTTTTCTTATTCATTAACACTGGGTTATTTGGTTCAATAGATGAAAATTAAATCTCTTATTTTTAGGTTCTAGCAGTGTCCACCCAGCATACTCATCTGTGGTAGCTGCAGCGTCAAGTAAGTATGGTGAAGAAGTATGTGCCACAAGGCATGCAGTACAGTGTATTTTAAGGCAGCAATGATTCAATAACCTTTCAAGCCTCAGCAAACTCAATGACTGAATCCAAGTCTGGATTTAAACTGAAAAACAGACGCTTGGCCTGAATGTCAGAGATGCTGATCACCCACGGCTCTGGGGAAGCCTTTCTAGTGAATATCTGCGCATTTCAGCCTTGATAAATGCTGGGTTTTGCAATACTTGACACAAAGCTTGTGCATTTGACCTGTATTTTCGTTCTGCCTTACTCTCTCAAAGGGAGGCTTGATTTAGTTGTAAGACACATGATGCAGAGGGCTGCATAGCCATGTAAACTTAGGGCTGAGAGCTCTGAAATGCGAACTTACATTAAACCAACGCTCTTTCAAAAACCTCAGGCTGTGGTTCTGAGCCTGGCGTAAATGTGATGTTATTCCTGGCATGCCACTCGTGTTATTGACAGCAGAGTGGCGGCTACTCAGAGCTCTGCATCTCAATCCAGAAGCCGGCTCCCATTCCAGCCCACAGCCTGCAATGCAAGTATTTAGAGGCGTTTTCCCATACAATGTGGAATTGCTCAGCTGTGTGGTCAAGCAAAGGAGGGTGCTTTCAACTCTTTGCAAGTTTCTGAGCATGGGGATGTGATTGCTTTTGAGTGAAAAGGGAGCTGGGCCATCATTAAGTTTTGTGCTCTGTCGCTATTCCTGAGTGCCCCGCGCTCGGCTTTGCTCTCACATACATAACTGCGTCCACCCCCGCTGCTGAGTAATGCAGAGCCAAGCACGTGGCACGGCAGGTATCTTTTGGGTAATTCAGGTCTTGAAGGAAAGCATCATTAAGCCAAATTTAGCTGCAATCCCAGAATAAGTGCAGGGGTTGGGGGGGTTAATCTTATCGAGTCAAATGTGCAGGTACGGCAGGATTTACACAAGTACCAACACAATTCAAAGGGGTTTAAATTCAGTGGGAATCTGCATCATTCGGTACCTAATGTGCCTGTAAACCTGGTGCAGCTTGTTGGTCTCTTTTCTATTTCCTATTCCCACAGGCTGAGCATAGAAGAGGCCATTATTGTCTTTACTAGCAATTAGGAAACTCTGTTTGAGGATCCCCAGTCAGTGAGAGATGCCTATTGAGGGTAAAGTTCTGGCAACGCTGAAATCAGTGGGGAGGTTGTATTTGTCTTTAATAAGACCAAACCTTTAGTAAAAAATTGAAGAAAAAAAAAAGCACTCACTTTTTCAAGTCTTTCAATGGTCACTTCATTGCAATTCGGATACATATTTCTCTACATTTTTCTTTACTGAAGTTCTATATATAAATTAACTCCCAAAAGATTGAAGTGAGACTTAGGGTCACGTTGTTGTGAGCTGGAAGAGTGGTGGAGACCTACCTCTGATTTCTCCGACTTCATTTCTTGGACTGTGTCCAGCATGTATGCGCTCCGTATCTGGCTTCCTGAATTCTCCTGATCGCTTCTTGATTCTAAAAGAGAAGAACTGGCTAAGAAAAAAAAAATACAGAAAGTATAAATATAGTTTTGAAACAATGACCACACACAAAGCAGTTTATCGGTTTTCACTGTCTGAGGAGCCTTTAGGACTCACTCCTATTATTCAGGCCAGAGTTTCTGATGATGCCGTTGGCCTTAACCAGAGTTTGGCTTGACTGGACAGAATCAAATGTTCTCCTGTCCACCTTGTCTCACAGGGACTCACAGATCTACGTCTCACCGGGCATTGGTAGTTCGCCTGCAAAAGACGCCTCAGAAGTAAATAGCCTTGAAATAGAGTAGTCAGAATGAGCATGGCTGTGGCTGCTTTTAGGTCCGGCGTTTCCATTTCCAGCCACCGGTACTGGCAAAAGTTCACAGGGGCAAAAGAAAAGCAGATTAGTGCACTAGAGGAGGGGCAAAACTCCTCTGTCCTAGCTCTTGTTGTTCTCTCCCCCTTATGTGCTCTTTTTCAAAGATACAGAAACAGGAAAAAAATCTGAGGCTCTGCTCCATCGCAGGACCCCTGCTTTAAAGTCTTGATGTGGCAAAACTGCTAAATGAAACACCACTGATGCAACTAGCATGGCATTTGACAGCTTATTCCTGTCTTCCCTACTAAAAAGTGCAGCACTTCACCAGTGCAGGATGTGGAAAAGGACAATCCCAAGGGGAAAGCAGCAATGGCAGCAGGCTTCGAAAGTGGATGCAAACTCTCTCCTGCTCTGGGCACAACTTTAAGTTCAGCCACGCTCTGGTACAATGACGGCTTCTGCCTCTTTCCAACAGCAGTCAACCAAGCACACTCCTGAGGGTCACGAACTCACTTGCCCTCTCCTATCCCAGCTCCTCAAGCGATCCTTTCTGGCACAGCTGCTCAGGCCCTAGGAGAGGATTGGGAATAAATCCAGTGCTTCTGTGACCACTGCAATCATAAGGCATGTCGGGATCCTCGGTGCCACGCTGAGGCACCGCGCTGGCAACCAAGCATCAGGCAGCGAGTGCCTGGGCAGCCTCAGGCAAGGTGCTACCCTGCACCCTGCGCCCAGCTCGGTTCAGTGGTTGCAACTCTTTTCAGACAGGGACTCTAAGCTGGGCGCTGCCTACCACTGTATGCTTTCATCCCCAGCTGCGACTCACTATAGTAGTAAAAAGAAAAAAGAAAAAAAAAAAAAGTCTGGGGAGACAACAGTAGCGTAAGTGCTAGAGAAAGCATTGGAAGCTCTTCTCCAGCAGCATCAGGCCACCGGGGCTCATACCTTCAGGAATCCCTGGGTAAGGGCTCCATCCTGGCACTAGGGAGAACAGCTGGAATTTACTTTTGGATGCTGCATTTTCCCCCAAGTGAACTCTGACCACTTAGCCCATCAAAGGTGCTGACCAAGTTGCAGGTGGCCAGGCATGTTTTTTGCACAGAGTAGCTGCTTGCCTTCTCAAATCAGTTCCCACCATTTGCAAGGTCCACTCCAAATTGCATCTCTCTGCTGCCCTCACTCCTCCCTGCTCACTACAGGACTTGCTCCCAGCCAAAGTTTCTCTACTCCACCGCTTTTATTTCTGACCCAGTTTTGGGATTCACCTGGTGACTGTCCATCCCCCATTTGTTACAGACTTCTCCTAGTCGTGCCCCAGCCTTCAGCCTGCACAGAGCTCTGCTTTAATGAACACACATCCACATGCCACAGGCTCACTGGCATCTCAGATTTGAAGGAAGAACAAGCCTTGCAGACCATGGAAGTGCGATTCCAACCTTTCCCCCTCTACCACCATGTTTGCCCCAGCCAGCGAAGGCATGGCAGAAACCAGCTTACTGCAGGGATGGTGGTAACACACCTTTGGGAGGTCCAGCAGGAGGAAACAGCCCCAAAGCCCAGCACAGAGAGCACAGAGAGAAATCCACGTTGCTAACATGGGTGTTGAGGGTAGGGTTAATTCGTTAAAAAAGTGGCATAAAATACTTCTGATATTGAGCTGATCTCTCTCTTACCCTCTCGTGCTCTGTTTCTACTGACCTTGTAAAGAGTGTTATATACACATTTGGGCTCAGTTGTGGCAAACATGAAACAAGGCGAGCTCTCAGGTTCGGAGTTAATTTTCTTCCACCTCTTTGGCACGTACCAGTCTCCCGTGTGGAAAGCATGCCCTGCACAACCCCATCCAACACTACTGCACAGACAAACTTTCCCCACCACAGCCTGAAAACTCAGCCTGGGCTAGCTGTGGTCCATCCGGAGCCAGAGCTCCAAGCTTACAGAGTTTAAAAGCCTTGCCAGTTTTGGCAGATGAGCCTGTTATTTCCTTAAACAGGATCTCTTTGGCATCTGGAGTTTGTACAAAGTCTCTCAGAACAGCTCCTAGAAATCCCATCAAAGGGCTTCCAGTGGCCTGTGAAGGTTCGAGCTTGGGTCAAACACAAGCTATTTGCTGTCACCTAATTTTGCAATATCAAGTTCCCAGGGAGCACCAATTCCTGTTTTCTGAGACAACCATTCAAAATGGTTTCATTTATGGTATCTTATTGATTAAAAAAAAAAAATAATAATCTCATGGGCCCCTGTCCAGTGTTCACAGGAGTCAGCTAGAACATTCCCACTGATTTCACTGGGCTTTGGAATTAATCTTTCTGGGAAAACTAATGAATAAAGGCTTGTTAAAGGATAAGTTTGTTAACAAGCTTCTTAAGAATAATTAATGAAATGAAAGGCATGATTACAGACATGGTTTTCATCTGCAAATGCTTTGAGCCTTTAGTATTGTTGAACAATGGGAATTTAATAACCCTATCACCTTAAAAAAAAGCCTTTTGTGTAGACAGTGGTGAAGACATTTCAGACACTTGAATTCTCCCACATTATGTTTGCCATTGTCTCATTATTTACAGTCTGCCTGCTCGCTTGTATCCACTCACTCTCTGCAGAAAGAGTAGTATCTGATCTGGGGGGTCGGGGCTTTTTTTAACCTTCCTCACACAACCAGCCCGATCGGATAGTACTGAAATAGAAATAAACAGAGATAACCAGTGTGAGTGAGAGAAGGAAAGTTATAAAAGAGAGCAAATCACAGCAGTAACTACAAACCTTTTAAATGCAGACCAGAGACCTGTACAAGTAATACTCATAACTGAAGGGAATGTTAACTAGACTGATCTATATGAGAGACAGAGCAAGGCAATCCTTTTTTTAAGCAAGCTCAAAATATATAGTTAACTTCTGAGAAAGTATATGGATGAAAACTCTCTATATGTGAACCATTAACTCTGACAGCTATAAAATGAGACTCAGTGAAAAAGCCAGTCCTGAACCAAAAATGGTATAAATCATACTTTTTCATTTTGATGTCTACTTAGGACAGGTTCAGGCCGCACAAGGAAGAGGACTGAATACAGGTATGTCTTAAATTAATAATAACTAGTAGATTTGTAATGCTAGAATACTAGAAAACCTTGTGTTTAAGTCCCACATGCTAATCAGTATAATATTTTCAAAGCATTCAGGGGGTCTTCCGCATCTGCAAGTAACAGGAGTATTTTACGATCCAATACAGGTAAAGGTATTACAATCCCTTCTAACTCCTCCCCATAGCTAGTTCCACCACTCACATCTACTGAGTCATGCAGTAATGCACTGGTTTTCACTCCTAACCACGTTCGTAGCAGGATGAAGTGAGAGCAGATACCACACTGGTCATTGCGTGACAACAGTGTAACTTCTAAGCAAAAAAACACAAACAGGAATAATTAAACTTAGACTTGTTCTCAAAATAGTATTCTAAAACCAGTTATAAAGGTCTTTTATAACAATTGCAGTTGCAAAACGAGAGGGCAACTCTGTGTCTGGTTAAGTTTGGGGGATGAAGGTCTAACCCTGAGAAGAGACACATGCTTTCAGTTTGCAGGCCCTGAGCATGATCAGCGTCTCAGGACCCACTACCAGTTGTTCCAGTGCACCAGTGAACAGCTGCACCGTGCAGCACCTACTAACATTTAAACTATTCTGCTTTTGCCAACCTCTTTCAGCTTTTAAATTCCTTTTTTTTTTTAAATCCATAGTTTCCATCTTCCTTTTCCATTTGGTTTGAAAATATGTGCAGAAAGACAGTTCGGGGCCATGACATCCCCTGTGATCGTGCTTCTCTCTCCTTGCCTCCTGGCGTCTAACCTCTCGCCTCTTTGTCGGATCACGCAGGTATTCAGCGCCAAGAGCCCGTTGCTGCCTTCCGGAGGGCTGCCGGCTCTCCAGCCCACCTGGGTGAGCAAGATTGCTAGCAGCAGATTTTCTGCTCTCTTTCATAGTTTTAGCAACCCAAAATTAGCCCTCAAGCAGTACGGCAAATTGTTTTTGTGTGTCCTGGAGGAGGACCAGGGCAAGCCTCACGCACTGAATGCCAACTAGCAGCTTCCTGAATGCGAAAGGCAAAGGACAGCTCGGTCACTGGCGAGCTGATGTTTCAGGCCGTGGGAATCAACATCTACCGCAGTGTTTGCAGTTTTCCTTATTTGTTAGTCAAAACGAGAAACAAAAAAACAGCTCTGTGCAGCCCATCAGGTCTGCTATTGAGCTAAATCTTCTGTTCCTGTTGTTCCCAGGAGCCTCCAGGGTGATTGTGACCATAGGGGTTGCCTTTAATACTGAGGGTAGGAACATCACCTGTACTTGCCTTCCTCCCTGGCTGTTCAACGCACCATCCTTCACCAGCAGGCAGCCCCTTCAGCAGGCATTCTGCAAGGCCACCAACAACTTCCCATGGCTCCAGAGCGCTCGGTGCACATACAAACACCAGTTCTCCCTTGATGCAACAGCAGAGTTTCTCAGAGATGGATTTTGTCCAGAAGCAGCCAGAGCAGGGTGAGGGATGGGAGCTGGGCTGCCCCTCGCCAACAAGGGCCACAGACCCACAGAGCTCCAACAAGAATAGCAGAGCGGGTCCAGCGGTGGTACCCAGGGCCAAGTGACAGCCCAGGCTGCCAGGCAAGTCCCCAGCAATGAGGCAGGTGTGACAACTGAGGCAGGACACCGGAGCAGCAAGGCAAGGTCAGGATCAGGATAGCAAGGCACAGATGCAAGGAGCAAAGGCTCTTCCGTGCTGTCCCCAAGCAGTGTGGGTAGAGGGTGCTTCCCACAGCCCTTTCTCACAGGCAGCCCTGGCCCCCAAGCCTGTGCCAAGGCGACAGAGGTGTGCTGCGGTGGAGGTGACCTCGAGCAGAGACAGCCAAACCCCCTGGGGAGGGAGAGGCTGCAGAGCCTGAGGGTGCCCCCTGGGCCTGGAGGGCTTTGGTGCGAGCTGGGAAGCACGGGAGGAGCATTGCAACAGGAGAGAGCAAAGTGGTCATTGATGCTGAGGTTAAAGGATGTTACTATGCAGTAGGACTTTCTGCATAACACCAGCCAAGTAATTTTACCCAGCAATCTCCCCATCCAAATGAGAATTTGTAGTTGACCTAGTTGCAGCGTATTTAAAATGGATACACTCCTCCTAAGATTTACTCTGTTTCCTCACTTTTATATCTCTCCTCCTTGTTTCAGTCTCCTCTTCTCTCTGGTTTCCATCCATGTTTGTCTTTCTCATATCTTTTTGTCCATACTGATGTCACAGCCATTTCTCTTTTTTCTAATCTCACAGGTTTTGTGCTCCCTTGATTCCCTTTGCCCTTGTCAAAATCCAGAGAGGAAACAGGGGGGCAATATTTGCCTGTGCAGAACAGCAGAGCAAATATGTTGCCTGTAAACATGCCAGTCATGGCAATGCACTAATTACAAGACCACATACAGGGCAGGGACAGCCTGTGGTGACCGCCGTGCCTTCCCGGCAGGGCTGAAATGGGAAGAACCCTAACATCTGGACCAAAGGAAGCGCTGGCTAGGCAAATCTTTGCCAGAGAAGCAGGGGAATACAGTGCTGAGTCTTGTTTAAATCAAAGTCAGAGTTTGACCCCTTAAGGCACCTTAAGGTCCCCCCTGAAGCTGATTACAAAACACAATTTTTCCATCATGAATGATTCTGCTTTCTCCATCGCAGAACAAGAAGGGAAAAACCCACAAACACGTACTTGCTATATTCCCAATGAGTCCTGATCTCTTTTTCAGCCCAGGTTTTGGCAGCTCTGATGTGCTGTTTCTGACGTAGCCATTTTTTCTAATGATCAAAGGGAAATTCTGAACAACTCCTTGCCTTCTTGGAAAGGAGAGTTGTTTTTCTTGATCCTACCAAGCGGGTGCATGCTGCTCTGCAAACAACAGCGATCAGTTCTGTGGGTTTGGCCAGGCTGCCGAGGAACTTCCTCTCATCAGCTCAGGTTAGCAAAAGGCCGTGCTGGGAAAACACCCTCCCCGACACACCGGTTGCCTGTGCGGCTTCTCTTCAGAAGGTACCAACTCTTCCAAGCTCTTAACAATGCCCTTAACTCTCTTGAAATCCCATACTCACTTAGCCCAGAATTTTTTTCAAGACAATTATACTGAAGAGTTGTGGTGTTGTCTTCCCCCCACCAGACCAGTCTTGGAGTATTTTAAAAATCAACCCTTGATTTTTATGGGCATCATCGAGTGAAAAAAAAAAAGCCCTAGCTGCTTATAAGAGTAATCATATCCCTTTCAGATACGCATTTCGTTGAGAGCTTTCTTCATTATGTGTCTAGGACTATGTACAAGGAAAAGAGCTTTTGCCTGGATTTACAGGTCACTCAGAAAGCTGCATATTCTGCATATTTGCAGCCAGCTACCCAAAATCCTTGGCACTTATCTCGTGCTTTTCTTCATTAAGAAGGAAAACACAGGGGCTTTCTCACCACATCATAAAGTTTTAAAAGGGTGAGTCATGAGAAGACTGCTCGAAGAAGCAATTGCCAGCTCTCACCCATAGGGAGTTAGACAGACTAGAGAACCTGCAGCCATCTGCGTTGGAATAGTTCTTGAGGAGAGTGAATCTAGAAAAACTTTAGCATAGCTAGTGACAAAAAGCAGTCTTTTCCTTTTTCAGCACCTGTCTGCCTTTCTGAAAAGCATCTGTCTATCTTATTTGAGCTTAAACAGTCAGAGAAGATAGAGGAGTCTGTGCTCTGAGGGTTGTCCCTGGCAAAGAGCTGTCAGCAGAAGCAAACCTGTGACGCATGGGATGGGCATATTCCATTGCTCTGCCATCCTTCAGCTCACGTCCCTGCTTACGAGGAAGAGAAAAGATGGGCAGATCTTTGCGCAGCTCCTCGGCTGGTTCCACATGCCATGCAGTTCCTATCCCTTTAAGCACGTTTTCCACTGCAGCACATTTGCACAGAAGACTCAGGAAGTGCAGGGTCATCTTCATGATTTGTTCTTTGGCTGGTTTTTTTCAGCTAGTCAGGTTGAAAAGTAGCTTCATATGAATCTTTTCTTTTTGCAGTCACTGGATGCTTCTCCACCCTGGGAGGGTGAAGCACACCTTTTGAGATTATCTACTCATAAGCTGGTTTCACTGAATTCTGTTGTTGTTCTCAGTGACAGCATTCAGGAGACGCGTTGGCCACTCTGGTAACAAATGAGCACCAGCTCTTCTCCATGGATAGGGTCCTCCTGCTCTGCAACCAGCACCCCTAGCTCCAGTCACTGCTGTTTCCTCACGAATCTGCCGAGGGATCTACAAAGTTCTGCCAAACAACCCTGCCCAGGTGGATGATAAACTAGGAATATTCCTCCTGTCTTTCCTCCTGCTTCCTTCCCTGTCACCCAGACCTGCCCTCCTTCACCCTACTTCTCCTCCTAAGCAGAATCACAGCAAAACTTCTGTGTGTATCACGACCAACTTCTCAGCCTTTTGCTTTCCTCAGTTTTTAGATTCTTCATAGGGTGCCTAAGCCGTGCTCAGCATAAGGAGGGAAGGGGGAAACATAACGCAGTTCCTCCTACCCTAAGGGAGACCACACATCTCACTCAGCCATCCATCTCAAGCAACAAGCCTCCCTCCCAAAGAGAAGCTGATAGCTCCTCACTGGGATGGCAACCTCAGGACAAGGTCAGTGCTCTCACTAAGCTGGAGGACACTGGCAAGCCCGTGACTTTTTCCAGACCTACATTGTGGTTCACCCACTGGCTCTGGTCATTAGCACACCAGCTGCTGGTCTGTCTTTGTAAACCACTCTTGACAAACTTGGAGATGGACTGTGAAGGGTCAAGGATCTCGCCAGTTCTTCTTGGTACCGTTCTTGTCCTAGTCAGCTGCAAGGGCTTTCACTGGGCTATAATCCAGAGCAAAACATCACATTTTGGGAAAGCTCTTCAGCAGGCTCAAAAAAAAAAAAAAAAAAAGACACTTTGGGGTTTATTTATGAAAGCAGCAATTTTGATGAAGTTTTCCATGCCTGATAGGCTGCAAGCAAAATTTAAACAATTTCTTTGCATTTGGATGGGATGAGGAGATAGAGAAATCTGTAGATGAGAGGTACTTTCAGACTTTCAGTGGAAAACAATCTAAGCCAAGCAAAAGTGTACTGAAGTCAGTATTCTTGCCTCAGTATCAATGCAATTTAGAGGACCAAGACCAAAACAGACCTAGGGGTGTATTTAAAATCGTAAAAAAAAGATTAGTGCTCTGGCAGCAGCGATACGAGGCTCCTAAATATGGCTTGAAATGTGCACATAGAGGTTTCCAGGTTTACTGATTTTTTAGCTCCTAGTTGTTACTGATAGTTCATTGCATGAATTGACCTTTCTAAATTGAGTCAGAACTTTGTAATCTCTAGTAATTCCATTTTTTTCAGTAATAATTTTTCTTCTCTTTCATGTGTGAAAGCAATGGAAACAGACTTGTGGAAACCTGGATTGAGCCTTTTTGACACAGGTAAATATTTAAAGCATCCAGTAACTAGTCTGGAAATAATGGCTTTCCATCACACATGGCAAAAGCTAAATCTATTCATCAGGCCCATGACACTGCTGATAACAATCTCATTTTAAGGACTTATTACAGTATTTAAAATTATAAACGAGGTATGTCGTTTACATCTTAGTAGCTAAAATTATCGTGTGCTTGCATTAGTCTCGAGTTCCTGCCTAAAGCAGGAGCAGAACAGATGAGCTCTGGAAAGAGTTGGCAGCTACACTGCAGAAAAGGGGGGGGTTCTAGCTGCCGAAATCCATTTGTAAATAAGAAGGTATTTTGGGAATGTCACAGCTGGGATCACAGTCTAGAGCTGCAATCAGTGAAGATGACGACAGGTTATTCTGATGTCAATGTACTTAGGAAAGACATTCTGATAAGAAAAGGAGAGTTTAAGCCAAGCGTAAAGAATAATGAGCATCATTGAAATTTTCTGACATTTCAGCCTTAAAAACTGACAATGTGGAGATGACAACATTTTTATAATCACTGGTGAGCGAGGGGAAAAGAAAAACAACATCCCTACATTTGTAGCAGGCTCAACTAGCAACAAGACCAAGACTTGCGCAACCCTTAATCAGGAGCAGTTACCAACTGCAGATTCTACATGTTCAATATCTAAGGGATCCCTTTCCTCGGGAACATTTAAAGCAGACTACACAAACTACAGGCCAGTTCATGGCAGGGTACTCTCTCTCTCTTACGAGGGGCTGGACCATCCAATATACGATGTCTTTTGCATCACTCATTTTGTTGCTAGAGGGGGCTGTGCTGGTGGCCCTTGTAAAGACCATTCCCTTGAACAATCTGCTTGCTTCAAAGCCGAGGCGTGACTAATCCTTGCACTGGCTGTGACGAGCAGCACGGACCATACGCATTAGCTTGCAAATCCAGTGTCAGCAGCAGAGGCTGTTGAGTCAAAATTTGCATCGTCCCAAACATGAACAGATCTCCCTTCTCCAGCAGCAGCAGCCTGAGCCAGAGAGAGGAAGTGTTTCTGTCCTCTGTAGCTTAAGCCATCAGCGTGTTTATTTAGAAAAAGCCACAGCACTAGGGCCAGGGGTGCAGCGGGGTATTTTGAGGCAGAAAGTGACAGATTGCATTAAATGCAATGAGAGGTTGGGCATGGGGGAAGGGACGTTGTATTAACAGATTCTCAGCAACTGAAGTGCCTGTGTAGACTGCTGTGATAAAGTCTGATGAATTCAGATTGTCACTTCAAAGGAATGGTTTCTGGCATGGATGTAGTCACTGCTGTCTTACTTAAATGAATGGGAACTTTAATCAGCATGGACAGCTGTGACAATCAGTGAAGGGAACTTTTAATTAGCATGGAGTAGACTGCCCATGCAGCAAGTTGAAATTCCCATGGCAATAACAACATTAAATTGGACTGGCAGAACAGGGAGGCCCATAGAGACTGACCCCCTCCCCAATTAGTTGGGGAAGATTATTTGGTGGGTGACCTTATTGTTACACCAAGCACAAATCAGCCAACCGACCAACAACCTTCAAGAACTGGTAATTGCACTGGCAAATAAAAATGAAAAGTGCTGCATCACCTACACTTGGGTTTTCCATACCGACAGGGCTTATGTCAGCTGTGTGCCTGGGACACAGATTTTACTGGATGCAGATAAACGCATGAGGCAGATAACTATGAATTAGCTTCCCTATACAATTTAGTTGCTAAAATGGATGGCACATGTTAATATCTAATTTCACTACAGCGTTAAATTCACCTACTTTCTGTTCTGCAAATAAGGCAAGCGGGGAGAACTTGCACATATGGGATACCAAGCTGGCACATGTGAGGTATGCGGCGCGCAGGCTGCAGGATGAAGCGTGGCTTTGGTCTGTTACTGAGGAACTGTTATGTGCCCACGTAATTAAAGCCTGTACTGGAACATACACAGTCAGGAGGGCAAGCTGACGACTATTTCAGGTTTTAAAGAAAAAACCACAATCATTCTCATCCATGTGGTTCACAAAGAGAGGCTATGTATGGGTCCAAGTCTCTGCTTCCTTTGTCTCTCTCTCTCTCTCACGTCACCCATAACTTCTGCATCAGATAAACCCACCACAAGCCAGCGCTGACAGCAAGAAGAGCCATCTTGCCTCCCAGCCACCCTCTGCCAGGTACCTGCACGGCCAGAGGGTGAGCTGCATCAGGGAGCTGGTCCCCCCCATCATTAACCTTTTTCTTTCTTCACATCCCCCTTCTCCTTGCATCCCACCAACACCAGGCAGGCACGGGAGCCGGTGGTGGGGCAGGAGCAGGCAGGAGGATACCTGGCGAGAGGAGGGCTCTGCCTTTGGGCATTCAGGCTGGTTTGCAACACCTGAAAGTGTCCGTGGGACTGTGCCTGCAGGCATTTACACACAGGCAAAGCAAGGGCAGAGAGGGGACATCGCCAAATCATACTGGCAAGCTTTTCCTCTCCCAGGTTCGGGAGGCCGTGTCTGCTGGTGGAGCAGCATGGTCGCCAGACACGAGTGCACAGCCCGGCCTCAGCCTGCAAGAAACACTTGGCCCCATGGCCACTTCCCTCAAAGTGTTCTCCTGCAGCTCCTGCTCCTTCACTCTACCGTGCCTGGCTGCTGAACCGCCCTCCTTTGCTTTTATCCAAGGAGCAGCCACGGACACACACCAGCCTAAGCCCAAAATTCACTCTCCTCCTCTAACCCTGTCCTGTTTCCCTTCCCTGCGCCACTGCTGCTTGCACCTCGTGCCACTGGTGCCTCCCCAGGTCACACTCGTGCCTCTCCGTGCCTGCAGCTGGTGGGTTTGGTCCCATCAAGTATTTTCAGTTAAAATGCTCCTCAGTCACCCGCACCCCGCAGTGCCACATGTGGCGGGGGGTTTATCTTTCAGGAGCAGCAGCTGCACCTGTACAGGATTTGCCTCGTGCCTTTCCTCAGGCCAAAGTCAGATTTGGTCTCTGGCAGCAAGACTCTCAGGCCTGGGACAGGTCAGGAATGTTTGCTGCAGCAAATTTCACTGGATAGGGCTGTTTTGCATCACCCCTGTTCCGAAAACATCACTTTTCCTCAGATGGGAGCCAGGTCCCAGCGGCAGGCAGTGCTGCCCCAGCACCACCACTCTGCCTCCCCCTGACGATGTTCCCCCAAGCCCACACCACCAGGAGCCTTCTCCCCTGCTCCTTTCCTGGGAGCTCATCCCAGATGTGCAGAGGAGGGGCAAGACAAGAGGCACAAGCCAGCCACGTGCCGGACAACAGCTCCAGCCGGGAGGGACAAAGCCAGCCGGAGCCTGGCTCACCAGCCCGCCTTCCAACGGGACCAGCCTGCTCTGCCAGGAGAAGGTCGGCTCCACTAACCGTGGGGGTGAGGCATTTCTGGCACAAGAGCCAGTGTTGGGATGGGTGGAGAGCCCCCGTGCCCTGTTCAGAAAGTATGCGCGGGCACCACGGGTGCAGTGAAAAAAAGCGACACCAGCCCTGAGGCTGTCCTAAGCCGGCCGGTCATAGCCAGGGAAGTTCTCAAACAAAACACACAAAGACATCACTAGCTCTTGCCATAAACAGAGCAGGGCTAATCTTTGTGCCCTTTACCTATTTCATTCATACACAGCCATGTGGGCTCCTGTACAAGGCCAAGCCCAGTGCTCCAGCCAGCTTAGTGTCCCCTCTTACTTAGTGTCCCTGCTTACTGCAGGGGGGTTGGACTAGATGACCTTCAGAGGTCCCTTCCAGCCCAACACATTCTGTGATTCTATGATTCTCTCTAGCCACAGGCAACAGCAGATGCCCGGGGATGAGCAAAGCGGAGGGAAATCATGCAGTGCTGCTGTCAGCAGGTCTGTTTAGTCCCTGCGGTAGAAGCTTTCTTCACTGGCAGCTGAATTTAAAAACGAGAAGCTAAAGCAACCTTTCTGTCCCATAAGGACGCTGCAGCGTGCTATAGCCTCCCAGCGGGCAATCAGGCATCAGGTCAGCTTTACATTAAGCAGTGCATACTCAGAATTAATACAAACTTGGCCTCTGACCCAAAACTATGCGCAGCTTTCAGCATGCAGGTGGAAGGACCCAAAGTACTTGCATTTCCCCTTGTGAGGGGTGGATCATTAGACGTAATGGGAATGGAAATAGGAGTGGTGATGGAGGGAGCCGGAGCTGGTATTCCCCACACACACACACCCCGCCCCAATTTCTTGGCTGTTTTCTGCATTATTATGGCTTGGTCATTAATATCTTCAGCAACCAGCTTAGGCAGTGCACGAGCTCGGAGCTGTTACACCTCCCGTCATATTTAGGCGGTGACCTTCACTGATGTCCCTTTGCTGCCTGCTCTCTACATACGCTGATGCTTGGCTTGCTTATGGCTGGCTGCTGTGGGAAGACAAACTCTGTGGCACCGAGTAATTTCTCATCTTTTTTTCTATATTAAGCTCACACTTTCTAAAGTCACCTTTTCACTGTCTCTGTAGTCTTTCCTTGACTTATTTGGTGATGAAGATTTAAGGAAGTCTTCCTCCTCCTCCTTTTTTTATAAAAATCAATACGTGGTTTACAAAAATAATAAGCCGTTCTGCTGTCCTTTTGACCAACTGCTTCCTTGGTGAGCGTTTGGTTTGGGGCTTGTCTGATCACTGCTGTCTCTTCTGAGGATTATCCCAGCTAAATGCCCTTAATCTTGTCATGCTGTAGTGAAAAGAAACAGCTCTTGGCCCTTGCTTGGGCGGGAGATGCTGGACTGTACTGTAGGAGACTCTCACCAGACATTCAAGTCATGAGTGAAGTTCCGCATTTTCAAACCTTCTGACGCCAGCCTGATGATGCCCTGCCAGTCGGTGCATCTCACAAGGACATAAACTCATGTTCCCAAGGCTGCTACCACCCAAATATCTCAGTTTGGGCCTCAGCTAAAATCCACTAGTGACCCACGAGACTGTTTCCCATGACTTGACTGCAGCTCTCTGCCACCATTTACCCTGTTTCTTCTGTGCTTTCCAAAATAACCGAGTCCTCCGGGAGCACCTGAGGAGCTGTGGCTTGCATTGCTCCCCCAGCTGTAACATGGAGGGGTGAGTCGCTGCCCGTGCCTTCCTCTCCAGACAGAAAAGCAAGGGGCTAAATCTGTCACTTGTCTGCTTCGGACACTGGGCAGCTCATTGTAAAGCACGGGTGAAGCACGACAAGCCATCGGGGTGGCAGCACCGGTTCTCTCAGGGACAAAGTGCTGGGAGGTCACCACCCCGCACCATGGCCATCAACCTCTGCACCTGAGGAACGTTCTACTCGTGCATGCTGCTCTCAAGCCCTTGCAGGGAGGGGACTGACTTGCAAAAGGGAGTCAGACTTGGTACTCGGAGAGATTTTGGTGGCACTTCTAGAAACGCCTCCGCTCTTGTTTTATCCTAGAGGCGATGTAGGTGGAAAAAGGTTAAGCTCCAAGGATGTGCTCCCTATCCTCGTCTCCCTCCCTTATCAATCCTCAGGCCAGGGAGGACCCTGCAGCCGCCTCGTTGCCTGCTTGCTTCCTTCCAGAGCAAGGGCAGCCACCGAGCCTGCACTGACTGAGCCTTTCCTTCCTCTCTCTAGGCTTCAGTTCAAAGGAAGAATTGAATCCGAAGCCACTGGAGTCCATCTCCCAGGGGAATCCAAGTATGTACCTCAAAATTAATTTCATAATTACGCGATACCATTGTATTAATTACATGATGCTAGAATGCATTAAAATTAAATAACAAAAGGTAAGTTTTCAAGCAAATCTAAGAAACTCAAGGAATTTTGAGCTTTTCCCCTTGCAGAGGAACGATGAGCACTCATTGCTGACCCCTCTCACACATGTAATTGGTCTTTGCTTCTACAGGAAAAGAAATAACAGCCAAGATTTATCTTACCTGGACAGGGAGATGGTGGCTGCTCACCACTGCCCCTTCCCAGGCAGTATCAGCTCCACATTCCCGGGATGCAGAGCTTCACTCGGGGGCTTCCATGGCAGAGGACAGCACACCAGTGCGTTGTGGCCAGGGTTAGACGAGCGAGTCCTGCTGACCAGAGCAGGCTCCTGCGGCTATGCCGAGCGTGGGCACCCTTCCCGCAGCAGGGGGTGGGAGGGAAGGAAACCACCTGAGAAAGGGACCTGGCGCCTGCCGCAGCGAGGAGAGAGGGGACACAGCGGGAGCATCAAGGATCCCTCAGTCCGGGTATGGAGATATAGGATCCCCTGCTCTGAAAAGGAAATCTTCTACAGCCCTTTAAAATTAAATGCAGATTTGTCCACTAACGCATCTTTAGATGGGGCCCAGAGTAGAAGAAGAAAGAAAAAGCAAGCTCTGAGTGCAGAGATGGGGTCATCTGCCACCTCCTCATGGGAAGCCGCCCTGGAGAGGGGACTTCACCATCCCACCGGCATTCGGGTCCTCTCTTGCCAATCCTCCAGCAGCTGAACACCGTCTCTCGCAGAACTGGCATTTCAAGGACTCCTTACATTAACTAATGAACCACATGTCTGTATATTCGCAGGCACTCCTCTTAAGAATATTTTTTTTTTCCCCTAAGACATCAAATACACCTAAAACCAATACAGAAAATAAGGGAAAGAAGAAGAAAAGTGGAAGGATCCACTCTACAGACCCAATCCCACTGCAGGCAAGCGGAGCTCAGTGTAGCAGAGACGCAGGCAAGCGCAGCTGTTTACAGCAGTTGAACTGAGCTAAAGCACACCAGAATCAAACCTCTCATCCTTCTAATACCTCCAGGACCATAAAAGCTATAATTCAGATCTTGCCTCCCTGCAAATCAGAAAGCACTCAGCTCCCCCCAGAGCACCTTTAGCCTGTGCTCTTGCAGAGTCTCACTAACGTCCCGGCACCGAAATACTCCTGCTGTCTGAATCCTCCCCAGAAATTAAGTCTGTATATTAGTGTATGTAAATCTTTGCATGCCCGGACCCTGCTGGCTAACAAACTCCCCACTTTCCACATATAGACCGCATGGTGTAGCTCCCTTTGAAGGACAGGAAACTCAGGAAAACTTGGCCATTAATTGAGGTATTATTTGTTGTGGGTTCCCATCTTGTCTCATGATATGCTGTGAATGAAATGGTTCTCAGTCACGCTTCTATAATTCAGCATTATTAAAATTAGAAAAAACAGACAGCTACGGGAGAAAAAATTGAAGGTAATGAGATGGGAGGCAGTTGCATAAGCCAGTAAGAACAATCGGCGCTTTGTAGCCTTCGGGCTACCTAATGATTAAAACGCACCATTTTGGACAGTCTTATTGGTAGGAGGCATCATTGGAGGGAAATCAAAAGATAGGGATGACCCTGACGTCAGAGGGGGAAAATGTTAATTAGCGCTCTAGTTAAGCCAAATTTTGATCCCGCTCCTCGTCGCAGTCCAACTGATGAATGTTTTACCACTAACTTGCAGAGATGTGAAAGCAGGCTGGCAGTGATGAAGACGGCATTCACAACAGCACAAAGATCAGGTTCATCTGTGTAACTGGGGAGAAGAGTTTGTTTGGGTGCAGGCGTAGCTTTTCTAGAATACTGCTTTCAGCCCAGGGAGGCAACACACAAGGCGTTGCTGCTGCTGCTGCACACACGGGTACAAGCCTACAGCTACATGCGAAAAGAGCCCTTGCTCAGTCTGAATGCACCACATGAAATCATCATCCCCGATGTTAGCTCCAGCCCAGAATGAAGTTGCCGAATGAGTCTCATCTAGAAGTGCCGTGTTACCAGGACGACCATCAGCAGCTGCTTGAAGAGACTCCCATGCTGTCCTTTGCCGTGAGGCACATCCCGGGCATGGCACATTTAGGGAACTGAGAGGATCCTCCCTCCCTTCTGAGCAGCATTAACACAGTATGTGAAGAACTGTTCCCATCACATCTATTATACCAATTACGCCCACAAAAGCATCACCAAGGAAATCCACACAGCCTGTGCCCTGCAGGTGGCCAGACTGCAAAATCCAGCTGTCACATCTGGCTTTACAAACTCTCACCACCTCTGGGCTGTGGATAAAGCGGGCCGAGCCCAAGCTGTGGCTCCGAGGGCACAGGACATGAGCCAGCTTGCTACTGTGCGGCTGACCTCTCCTCCCTAATCCCCAAATGTGCTGGTTCTCCTGGACTGACCCCTGGGGACAGCTTCTTGCCCTTTTGTCACCCAGCTGGGCTTGGATGTTGTATGGGAGAAAATCATGCAAAGGACCGTGTTTACCCATGAGCAGGACAGACTTGCCCCCCAGCTGTGACTTGTCCCTGTCAAAGGCTTTTAAGTAGAGCTTGTGCATCAGGGCAAGTCACTGTATGCAGACTTTTTAGGCCATTGCTCCTCACAAGAAGCACAGCTATCAGAAAGGACCAAAAATATTTCCTGTGTTTCTGTGTCTCTCCTCAGATTGCAAGGTCGATTTGTCTTTCTTGATGGATGGGAGCTGGAGCATCGGTAAACGCCGCTTTCAGCTCCAGAAGCAGTTCCTCAGTAACGTGGCTCAAGCCCTTGGCATCGGCAGCGCTGGTCCTCTGATGGGCATCGTTCAGTATGGGTAAGAGCTTCTCGTGCAGCTACTTCCATTGCCGTGGGGCACAACTGCACACCCTGGCAGCTGTAGCTCTCTAAAGGTCTCACTTCAGCTCGCTCTCAGGAGCTGGGTAGCACAGACGGGTCCTACAGCTTTTGGATTGTTGCACGTGAAGCAAAAAACTGACAACTGCTCTCGTTTCTTCTTTTAGCGATGACCCTTCCACAGAATTTAACTTAAAAACTTATGCCAACTCCAAGGACCTAAGAAATGCCATTGAGAAAATCTCACAGAAAGGTGGACTTTCCAATGTTGGTAGGTTACGGGGCTTCTTGCATGTCCTTCATCCAGGGAGGGCTCCAGAGCCTGGGTTGTAGCAAGCCCACACCTCCTCACCAGGCACGGAGGCTGTGACCGAACTGTGCTCGGCGCTAGGGCAGGGCTGGCGAGGGGGTACCGCTCCCACCGTGACCTGCGTGTGCTGGTCCAGGGTGCTGCGAGTCCACCGCAAGTGGACAGGATTTACCTTTCCCCTCATGGGCAGGTCTCACCAACACGTCAGGGGTCCTCGCTAACCCAGCCTGTCACACCCAGGGAGGGGGCGGATGGGATTCCGCGCAGGAGGGCTCAGGAGGCAACTGGCACTGACAGCAGCCGCCTCCCCTCCTGCTCGCACAGCCACAGAAACCGCTTTCCCCAGCTCTCAGCAGGGCTCCGACACTTGAGTCAGCCCTCTCCCTACCATTTCATGAGATATTATCAGGCAGAGTGCTTCCAGACTGTAACTCATCCGCACCTCCTCTTTTATTTCAGGGAAAGCACTTTCATTTGTTAACAAAAACTTCTTTTCGGATGCTAATGGAAACCGAGGTGGAGCACCCAACGTGGTTGTAGTGATGGTGGATGGGTGGCCAACGGACCGTGTGGAGGAGGCCTCCAGGCTGGCCAGAGAATCAGGGATCAACATTTTCTTTGTCACTATTGAAGCAGCTGCTGAAAGTGAGAAGCAGAACGTTATCGAACCAAACTTCGTGGACAAGGTACTTACTGGGCTGGGCTCCGACCGGGAGCTTGGCTCTGACTACATTTTCCAAGATGTTTCATTCAGGGCATTTCCCTTTCCTTCTTACCACTTATGGTTATTTCCTGTCCTGCTTATACTGCCTTGAGGTCTCCTGTAGGAAGAGTCAGGGAGCAACGCTGAAGTCAGAAAGGGGATGAGGTCAGTAAAGTTCTCGTTTGAGGTGCATCATGGAGCAAATGGCTTTTTACTGAGTAAACATTGGCACAAACCTGCAGTCACACCGAGACGAGAGGTCCTCCAAATACACAGTAGTGCAACAGAGCACAACTGCAGCCTGAGCTTTCCGCGAGCCTCCCGCTGTGCATCTCCCACCCGGCAAAGGCTGAGGAGCACTGTCAACCTAACGTCAGTGTTGCATTGACAAACAGGTCCCACACATGCACACGTTGTGACACTCCCAACACAGGCACATCCCGGTTGTTCAGCTATACTGGGTAACTCAAACATTTTGTTTGCACTGTTGATCTGATGCAGGTTATTTTTCTGTTATTTGTTTCTGCTGCTATGGAATTCATGGTAGCCCTTGGAAAAAGAGTAAATCCCTGCCATGTGCAGCAAAAAAAAAAAAAGAGAACGCAAGCCTTGAACGATTTGTATTTGGCACTAGCGGTAACTCAACGGTGCTTCGGGGCAAGCTGGCACCCAGTTACGGCAGGAGGTATCTACCAAGTGCCCAGACCAGGCTGGGCTCAGGAAGCAGGGTCGAGCTATCTGGTATTTTCAGAAAACAGATTCCCATCTGAGCCGTGTTGCTCTGTATGAAATAATCTCCCATGAATTTCAGAGCTGCCCCGGAGAGCTGCGCTGTCTCCGGTCAGCGTTTAATCGGATTGTAGTCTCATTTGCATTTAATGTTTGCAAAAGGGCAAAGCTACAGTGAGTCTCTGCAAACCTGCCAGGGACATGGCAGAAGTGGGAGCAGAAAGGGCTCAGAATAGGAAGGTAAAGAGGGAACAGTGACTTGATACTGCTGCATCGTGACACTAAAACAGCGGCAAGACGGTAAGAGCAAACGAGAACAGGACACGGTGAGGAGCCCAGACTGGTGGGAACTGTAACTCCCTTGGAGCTGTTGGGCTTTATGCAAGTCAAGACCAGGCACCAAGAAAACAGCGCCTCAGTCTTTTAAAACACTCAGACGCACACACAGAAAGTTGATAGATAAAGCCTGGCTTAAAAAAAATATTCTTACCCAGAGACCTGAGCATTTAAAAGGCACTAAAGCCCAGGACAATTTGCTCCAGCCTGTCCTCACCACCGCCCTCACACACATACAACTTGTCCCACCCCTACTTCCAACCCACACTCATTTGACTCCCACTAACCCTATAGAAGTCTCCTGCAAATCAGCTCCCTACAAGTACTCAGTTATAAAAATCAATGTGCTGTTGTTTTTTTTTTTTTAACTATTTGGCGGAGACAGCACAACCGGGAATCATTTTGCATTTTCACCAAAATTGTCTGGGTTTTTTTTCCACTTAGAAGGGTATGAGCTAAGGATAGCCCAACTTCAGGCCCAGGTTTCAGTTCAAGGTAGTAGGGTTTGTCAGCAGGCAAAACTTTCCTTGTTGCCCTGAATGATGGGAGCTGAAGTTGCCACCTGGCAAACACACAGGCTCCCGTAACGCCCACTGGGGCCACGCTAACAGCAGCTCTGGGATTTGGATGCTTTTTCTGAGAACAATATAACTCTTCTGAAAAAGCTTGACAGGTGGCAAACTTGCTTATTACATTTCTTACACTACTATAATATCAGCTCCATCCCACAGCTTTTAAAAAAAAAGGCTGGAAAAACGGTCTCGTTACACAAGTATCTGTGATGTTACATTGACATCATTTCCCAGGGAAGCAGATGGTGACTGGAGGAGAGGCCGCTTCAGGCTCCAGCATTGCTCTTTCCAGGAGCCTATATTTACAATTTAGCTACGTACCCCAGCTGAAACGGGAGGACTGAATTTCCATCGCGTTCGTCCTTGTGTCGCCTTGCAGGCCGTGTGCAGGACAAATGGTTTCTACTCCATCAACGTGCCCAGCTGGTTCAGCCTCCACAAGGTGGTCCAGCCCTTGGTGAAGCGGGTCTGCGACAGCGACCGGCTGGTTTGCAGCAAGACGTGCCTCAATTCAGCTGACATCGGTTTCGTAATCGACGGCTCCAGCAGCGTCGGCACCAGCAACTTCCGCACAGTCCTCCAGTTCGTAGCCAACATCAGCAAGGAGTTTGAGATTTCGGACACGGACACCCGCATCGGAGCCGTTCAGTACACCTACGAGCAAAGGCTCGAGTTCAGCTTTGACAAGTACAGCACGAAGCAGGACGTGCTGAGTGCCATTAAAAGGATCAGCTACTGGAGCGGCGGCACCAGCACGGGAGCAGCCATCAGCTACGCCTCCGAGCAGCTCTTCAGCAAATCCAAACCCAACAAAAGAAAGATCATGATTCTCATTACAGATGGCAGGTCTTACGACGATGTCAGAGTGCCGGCCATGGCAGCTCACCGCAACGGTAAGCTCGTCTCTCGCCACCTGCTCTCCCGACATGCCTCAGCATTTACCCAGGTCAGAGAAATGCAGTTTGCTACAATTTGACGGCGCTGCATGAAACTTTATGAAGGAAGAGTAGCACCTCCCCCTCCTGGGGTCTCATTGAGCTCTAACAAGACCAACATCTGTTTGATACCTGAATGAGGAACTTTGGGG